>PVJX010035879.1:0-17927 GCA_004027295.1 Dolichotis patagonum | reverse complement strand
CATTCTTCTTTTGAACAATGCAGCTTAAAAATCAGTTTGGTAATGGGGAAAAAAGCCTTCGTTTGTTTTATTGTCAAGTTCCAGTTGCTTCTTGAATGATCGTAAAGTGTAGAGCTGGCGAGTGAAATGCAGTTGCCTTGGAATAATACAAAACACTCATTGTCAACTGCTCTTGTGGTTGTTAAAAGGGGACCCACTGGTCTGTACCTAGACAGTGTTCAGCCAGGTGATGTCTTCAAAGACCCATTTTAATTGCATGCCACACTTTTGCATGCCACTACACTTCTGTAATTTTCTGTGCTGGGAAATGGAGTAAATGCTTTTGAGAGCTTATTTTTCCTATCATGTTTCTCTTCAAAGAGTCTCTGGTACATTTTTCTCCCACATTTCCCCATGGTCACATTTTGTCTCCCTTACCGTAACCTCTAATGAGGATGCTATTTAATGGTAAATAAATTATTGAAGAGTTTAATGAAATAAGGCACTGCACACGTTATCCATAAAGGACAAATTGCATGTTCATGTGCTTTGGAGACTAACCATTTCAGTCTTCATAGTGTTGCCTTAATCTGAGAAACCTCGTGCTTGGTTCATGTACAGTATTAGTTCTCTAGCTAACTTTTGTTAGTTGGGCTTAAATCGGATTACTTATGGATAACTCACGCTTTCCTAAAACTTGTATTCTGTAGCTCCTAGAGTTCTTCAAGATATGATGATTTCAGAGTTTAGAAGAAGAAAGAGCTTTGGGTGAATCTGTCTCTCTGGTCTTGTCTCTGTCAGAATCCTCAAATGTGAATGGAATTAAGCATCTTTCTTCTTGCACCTCTAGGATGTCAAGCATTGATTATCTTCAATAAAACAAATGCTTTTCTAGGCTTCATATTGCTCCAAACTCTCATCAGAACTCAGTATCTGTTTCAGAAGCTGTGCTTGTGAAGCTTTGATGCCGTAGCATTTACATGTCATGGATCATGAATGTTTTCATAAGCTCCTAATCAGGTTTTTATGATCTGTTGATTCCTGTGTTTTTCACGAAATGTGCTAGAGTCTGAAGTAACTTTGGAAGGTCTATTCTACTTTGGATAAACTGAGACAATATTTTGAATAATTTTTTATTTATGGCCTGATAGTATTTCTTTAGTCTTATTATAAGCAGGAAGCTAGTTAAGAAATACATCAAAGAATGCATTACTGTAGTTTTATTTACATTGCAAAAAAGCCAAAGAATGAGTTTAATTAGCTTGCATTTGTAAATGTTGTAGACTCTTACCAACTATTAATAGATAAAATTATATTTCACTTTACTTAGACCTATTTTTTGCTACAAGGAAATTGAATTTTCTCCCTCCCTCTCTCTCTCCTGTCTTATCTTTCTCCATGTGTAAACAAACCATCATCTGTAACCATTATACAAACTGTGACATCAGTGAAGATTTGGTTTCTGACCCTGAGGGTTCATGTTCATTTTAGAACCCTTTACTATGAACATTTATATGAATTTTAGGTAATATTTTAAAGTAATTTTTGATGTAAGCAACACATCAGGAGATTCTCTTTTCTGGGTGTGTAAGGAGACATTAGAATCAAGCACTCCAGGATAAATGTCCAGCATCTTTCCTTTGGTTCCCTTTATCTCAGAAGAGGCCACATACTAGAGCCGTAATATCAAGCCTAAATCCTTACTCTGTTCCTTCCCAGTCAGAATCTGCAGAGAATGGCATGAATCTCCTCATTATCCTTAAACATTTTTTCGTAAGAATGCCTGCATGTACCCCAATTTAGCCATTCATTTTCTTTAAAAGACACAGGTTTTTTTTCTTTTTCTTTTATTGTGAAGATAAAAGGTTTCCACTTAGAATAGCTCTGAGTCATCCTAGAGGTGGGTTAAACATCTTCTAAAAGTATGACCAGCTTTATAGAATTTGTTTGATGGATTACTTGAATACTCAAAATTTGTATGAATACAAATTTGCCTTCGGAAAAGGAGGTGGGCCTGTAAGGAAAATAGTAAGACTCCTGATGCTGTGGTCCTTTAAGTGTCTGTGTCATAGTAATAAAAGGTGCTCATCCCACTCCTCTCAGGGGGGCAGCTGAGAGTGTGGCAGACTTTTGGTGGCCCGAAGGAGAGAGACCCTGGCGCGTTGGGACCTGCACTGTGCGGTTGCCTTGGGTTGCTGGGAGAACAAGGAGCTCCACCCCTCTCTGGGGGTGGCTGTGAGGGTTGAGCTGAGAATCGAACATCTCATGTCGTCCTGTCCCTCATCCCGTGTCCCTCCCCCGCTTAGCAAGTGGGAGCCAGTGAACTACACATCTTGTGAAAAGATTGATATCTTATTTAGTATGAGCTCCCCATATGCAAAGATATGGACAACCATTTGGAAGAGAACATGAGACAATATGACAGATAGGAAAGATCTCGGGTTGTATAGCTTTGAAATTTATGCTTTCTTATGTCCCGTTCTATTCTGTTTTGTTGTGTTTAATTTTACCCCCCTTAGAATAAAAATTAAAAAAAATATATGTATATATAAAGAGAGGGGAAAAGAAAGTGCTGTAAAGCATATAACTGCATGTATGTTTAAGTGTGTAAGATAGATGACCACATTACTGTTTTTGTTAGATTGTTGAGCAGAATTGTTAACAGTCTCACTGTTTGAATGTCTACTTTGTATGCTTTAATTTTGTAACTTGAACAACTATTTCCAAGGATGACAGTATGTAACTTATTAAGTGGCAGATTTCTTAGTGTTTTTGTTTTTGTTTTGTTGTTGTTCTTTTATTTTTTGCCTTTGGAATTCTGTATTGTTGCTACCCTTTTTCTGTTTCGTTTGGTTGTTTTCTTTGTTTTTTTCTCTTTAAATAAAATTTAAAAAAAAATTAAAAAAAATATAAGGTGCTCATCACAAAGTATGTGTAGTAAGATGGCTTTAGAATAATAATACAAGAAAAACATAAACCGACAATCAAGGTGTTTTGAAAATCGATTAGAAAATAGAGACAAAAACAGAAGGAAACGTTTAGTTTGCAATGCGTGAGTTACAACTGGACCTCAAGATTTTACCTCCAAGGCTGTTGCTATGGGCCTGAATATTCTCTTTGTCACCTCTGTTTCTCCCTTCCTGGTTCATCTCTGATGGTTGGAATGAAAGAGGAGAGAAAATAGGCTCCACTTTCCAAAGCCAGCAATAACCTCTTTCCTGTTATCTTTGCTTTAATAACATTAAACCTTTTAGGTAGTTAAGCAAGGGACTCCCTGAGTCCTTCTCAGGTCAGAAAAGACAGCCCCTCCCCGCTGCATAGTGTAGGGATCTTACTTAAACATATCTACTCCCTCTGCAGTTCCACAAAACTAAATGGAAAAAAAAAAAAAAGACATCTCTGCTCTGAGAGCTCCGAAGTGCAGGTGTGAAGAAAACACAAGCAAACCCTGAAATTAACACCAAGGAAAACTGTGCAATTCCACAACAAATTGGACAGTTTAGAGAAACCAGTGCTGCCTCAAACACGCCAAGTAGGGAGATGCTGCCGCCTGGGTTGAGGATCTGTCTCATCAGGTTTGAAATGATTTTCTTGCTTCATAGACAAGGATGGATGTTTTGCATGTAATCTCTGTTGTAAGTTGAAGAACAGGAGGATTTTTCTACCACTTTCTTGTGGGTTGATGTAGCTCACAGCAATGTTTTCAGTTTGTGAATTTCTCTTTCTGGTTTTCTGGCTCTTGTTAGTAACCCATGACCTAAATAGCCCCAGGAAGGGCCGTGATCTTTGAGCTGATCCTGCTTTTTCAGTTGTTGATGATTTTCATGTAGTTCTTCCTGATTCTGTTTTTGTTCCCATCTCACATTGGTTTCTCTCTCCTGTTCTCTGTGTCTCTGTATATTCACTGCCTCTAATGTTCTGTATCCCTAAATTTACACTAAATGATAGCCATGAACAAGAAACATATAAAATATGTTTTTTTTCTGAATAAGATGAGAATCAATTGGTATAGACTGCAAGGAGAGAAAGCAACTTTGTAGGGCCTTAGTGCTCATGTGTTCTTCCGTGGGCCAGTGTGGGGTGGAGGTGATTGAAAGCTATTCTCCAAAGCAAGAATCATGGGCCCAGTGTTATGTTGGTTTATTATAGTTTTATATGTACATTTTATATATATATATATATATATATATCCACATAATGTATAAAAATACCCAAATCACCTTTTTGTATTTGAATGAAAAATTATTTTAGAGAATGTCATGTTGAATTCGTCTTAATTTTATTTGAGGTCATTCTATGAGACACTTTGTACCAAAATATTCCCAGTGTTTTTTTTTTATTTTTTTTTTACTTTAGCATGATTCAGTGAGTTACAAAGTTATGATGAAATTGGATTCCTATATTCTTTGTAATGGCGATGTAGGAAAATATTAAAGAGTTAGTTTAGCAGAATGCTTAAGGGTACCACAACTTTAGAAATACACATAAAACCATCTTTGTGACCCAGTTGATTGACATTTTGGACCTTCTGTTTCATCGATGGAATCATTGATAGGATGGAAATGCCAATGAATCGTCTTAATATAGTTGTGTGACCTAGTGAAATATATATTTATTAACATGCAGTCTCTTAAGGAGTATATAGCTATAATCATGATGGAAAGTGCTTGGGAACAGAGAGAGGGATTCCAGTGAGACCAGATACCCTGAGGACTAATGGTTGAGTTTACTATATGATTTTATTTGAAATACAACTTTTTAAAGCAACTGGAATCAGTCAACATTGTTAGTTTAAAACTGACTTAGGAGATTGTACATCATTTTCCTTACTTTATGAGTAAAGTTTGAAGTGTGAATAAAGCAGAACTTGTTACAATTTGCTTTACTAAATACCGTAACAGTAGAGCAATTTTAAATGTGCCTGCTGGAAGTGGGAGACCCTATCACCTTTTATTCCGGAACTGCTGAACTACTTTGATAGGCAGAACTCTTCACAAAGCGATATGCTGTTTGATCACCAATTTCACAATCTTATTTATAAGTGTGTTGTTATCAGATCACACAGGAACTGAGGGAAGGGTCTGGCGAAGTTTGTTTAAAGGCTGAGTTTTGAAGTCAAAAGGAACCATGTGGTCTTTGAGTTAGATGCATTATTGTCATTATTCAGAATGCCTTCTAGCTAATGCTGGAAAGACTTGGGATCAAAAAGGATAATTTCATTTGACTAGTTTCCCCTGGTTTGCAACAGGTATTTCAGGGAGACATACATGCCAGGAACCTAACAGGAAGCTCTTGTCTGGCATGGGAAGACTCCACACTGAAAAACAACAGTATGTTTAATGCCAGCTGAGACAAAGCACTGGGATTTTTGTCATTCACTGAAGAACTTTGAGGGAGCTCATAAAATACATTAGAAGCAGGTTGCTCAAAATGGTTCTAAAAGTGGAAAAGAACCCAAATGTTTATTGCAGCAATTTTATGGCCAGGAAACACGGGCTTTACAACCAGAGTGTTTGTAATATATTCAGGTGGGTCTCTGAGGAATTTCAGACTGGTGAGAATTACTGAGATTGCATAAGCATAATTATGTTACAATTTGAGGGCTAAATTTCTCTCCTTTTTAACCATATATTTTATAGTACTAATCTTTTAGATAGAAGCAGCTAAGCAGGAAAGTTGTAAGCCTGCCAAATGCAGAAACTGGGGTCCATCCAGAGTGCCCTCATTACTGAAGAGTAAACCCCAGTTCCTGTGTGTGCTCAGAGCTCTCCCTTTGGTAGTGCTGTGTGACATCTGACTGACTTTCACAGTGTTGTCCTTCTAGTCAGATACAGTGAGTTTCTCTCCAGAACTTTCCTGTACATTTCTGGAGAACTTTTGTCTTGATTTTTATTACTGTGTTTTCTAGGATTGTGGACAAACTTTTCAGAAGGGAATTAGCACACACTTTCCATCATCTAGCAGCTTTTCTCTGTCCTGGCTCTTTAACTTACGTTGACAATGGGGAAAAGGTAGGTAATATTTGGAAATGGCTGTTACTGGAGCAAGCAGTGATTATCTAGTTTCTGGCTGTGTCTCCCAAGACTAAACACTAGCATTAGGAAGCATCGCTGTAAGTGGCATCGCAGAACATGGCTTCTCCAAGAGAAGGGCCATCCTCAGCTGCTGAGCACCAGGGATCCAATTCCAGAACAACCTCGTAACTTAGCCAAATGGTGAGAATTCTGCCTGTGTAGTGAGAGGCACCACATACACATAGCAGTTTTTAGAGGCCTCCTCTTGAAATGTAGCAGCATTGTGTTAATTGCTTCACTTTTCAAGCAATTTTCAAGCAATTTTCTAGGGAAACAGGTAAATGTGACACTCGTCTTCTCCAAAGTCTTCTCCAAATCTCAACCAGGTTGCAGAGAGTGCTTCAAATGCATATAACCACAGTGAAACAAGTATGGTTTCAGACTTGCTTGTTAATTTATTGTTGAGTGTTGAATTATGAGAAATGGATGTACTTATTTTGAAAGCTGAGAGTGGTGGTGGTCCTTGAGAATGACCCAGACTGTATAATTTAAAATATAAAGAATTCCTGGGGCGTAGCTGAGGGGGGGAAATGGAGAAAGCAGCTTACATGGAGAAGATCTGAGGCTGAGAGAGTGCTAAGAAACTGGGTTGAATGGGAGAGTCCAGGCCAGAGAGGTTGTTACTTTGGGAGTTTCCGGCACTAGAGAACAGGCTAGTATTGAATCTAGAGGAGGCTGCTATAGAGAAATTTCACGTGCATTGTCTCCACCAATAATTCATTGTGGAAGACAGGCTGCTCTCCCTTTCGGATGAATCACCTTTTCACTTCTAAACTTGCTTTGAATGCTCTGCAAGCTAAGATAGTGCTAGTTGAACAAGTGTGAGTGTGTGTGTGTGTGTGTGTGCGTGTGCATGAATCAGGGTAGAATATTTCTTCTTCTGTAGTTATTTAACACCAAAGCCTTCTTTACAGAGAAGTTAAAGTAGTTACACGGGCAGGTTTGAGCCTGAATATAAAACCAGTGTCCTAAAGTGTTTCACGATAGTATCTTACATGATAAAAATATACTTTACTTCCCATAGAAAACTCTGGAATTTGCCCTAATTCCCTTCCTAAAGGCTCACCTGTTTTCTTCTGAGTGTTTGTTTCTTTCATAATTACTGTTCTCACCTCAATCTTTTATCTTCCCTTGGCTTTATGTAGCATACGGAATAGAACATGGATCTCGCCACAACAAAGGTTTCAGAGACATTTTTAAGAGAAAAACTAACAAAGTATTAGAACAAAGGATTAGAACTAACAAAGCAAGACAGGAGCACATGAAACCCTAAGTCAGTGGAGACACTCAGGTGTGTAAGGAGGAGAACATTTGGATGTGGAAAAAGTAGGGCAAATTTCTCTAAATTAGAGTCATTTGAAGTAAAAGATGCAAATTATCAGCCAGCAGCTTTCATCTTGAAAATGCCTAAACAGGTGAAGTTCGCATATCAAATGTAAGCATTGAAACGTTAGATTTTTCACAAAGGATTTAAACGTATTGAATAAACATACTAACTGGTCTTGTGATGAAAATGTTTTATTCATTCCAATGTCCCAACACCTATCAGATTGTGAGAAGTGACTTTGGGGATGAAGTTGGAATAACACGCATCTCCAAACAGTCAGGAGGCAGTCTCCAGGCTAACCCCTA
Source organism: Dolichotis patagonum (assembly GCA_004027295.1). Lineage (NCBI taxonomy): Eukaryota > Metazoa > Chordata > Mammalia > Rodentia > Caviidae > Dolichotis > Dolichotis patagonum. Next base: position 10,242 of record PVJX010035879.1, on the reverse strand, counting down.
GGAGAGTGGACCTCACTATGATGGTCATCTCTGATAGGCGCTAAAACAATGTGCATACTTTAACACCCTCACCAAGAGCTACATGCTGTGACCTCCGACATGCCATTATGGTGTCAGCTGTGCCAGGAAGCCAAATTTTGCATGCATAGTCTGAGCCAAGTAAATCAACCACTTCCCTTTATATATTATTATTGTAAATGTTTGTTGGATTAGTGAATTGTCTTGGGTGTAGCTAACTTTTTGTGGTCTTTGGTGTACTGTGTTTATTCCATAGAAGAGATTGCTAGGAACACTAGCGCTCCAGGATATTAACGGGCGTTAATAAAAATGTTGAAAAGTCTTCCCTGGGCGAGCATGTTAGGGTTATGCTAGCTTATGCAATGTTAAATAGATTTCTAGACTGTAGGACTTCAGAGACTTAATATGCTTGTGTGTTCTGTGAACCAACAAGAAGGTTAACTTGTACGTGAAATCAGGCTAATTATTCCACTACCTGTAAATGTTTCCAGAGCATCTCACGACCCTAATGTTCTGCCAAACATAACACTGAAAATTTTGCCATGGACCAGTGCTTACAGTGTCATTAGTGTGAGCAGCTCTCAGAAGCACGTGATACAAGATAATTTGCAGTTTTTTCAGAATTAGTGTTTGCATTTCAGGCTCTGAGAGGAAGGTCACTAATTAGTGAGACCAGCTCTTCCTCCCATCTTCTGTTTTTCTTCTTGGTGGTGTCATTCTTTTGAAGTAATAAGACTTCATGTATTTTTCTGTGGAAAAAAATACATCAGAAGAAAGGCAGCTGAAAGCTGATAACAGTAATAAAGTGAAAGTGAAACCCCCTAAGAAAATCATAGCCCAAAATAAAGACTGTAGAAGACGCTAGAGAGGAAAATTAAATTTAAACCTGGATTTTTGTGATAGAAACACAACCATCATATGATTCGTGTGGAAACTAGATAGAATAACTCAAGAATAGATTTCAGTAAGTACAAATGCAGTTCTCAGTATTTTAAAAAAAGAACTTTACTGAAAGCTGTGAAGTTAAATGATAATGGGTACTTTGTCTGTAGGGATATACATAGGAAAACCTTGGCGTTCCAGAGAAATGAATGAGGAATTCAGCTTTTGCATGAAGTAAGTGCCTCTGTATTTGTTAATTTGGAGATCCCTGGCAACTTTCCTGATTTATTCTGTGTGAATATTGATAATCCTGCTCCTGTAGGATACTGTTTATTGGGGACTCTTTACAGTCTTTGATGCCTAGAACATTCATTATAAAGTAAGTGTGGTCACACACCTTCCAGAAGAGGAAACCAATATTTAGAAATATGAAGGCACTTAGACCGTATCACAAAGACTAGTCTGCTTACGTTCAAATTCTCTTCTCTGTGCCGTGCTATTTTCAAATTGGCAAATAAGCTCTTAAATCAAGATTAAAATTTGAGTTACCATTGATATCAATTCTTTATCCTCTTTTTTACATGTAACATTCAATATACAAGGGGTGATCAGAATATATGGTGAATGTGTAAATTTAAAGAAAATGTTAGATTACAAAACACACTGTCAAGAATGTTGGTGGAAATACGTTTGGAGTGAGAGAGTATTTTGGATATTTTTAGAGGAAGTGATGGCACTGTATCTTCCACAGTAATTTTTAAAAACACTTTAATCACTCACCATGTTCTATTATCATATTCTATACTCTGATTAGTTATGAAACCAAGCTATCTTGTTGACAAGCTCTTCAGTGATTATGTTGAATTTTTTCCCCAAATTAATAAACTCAGTGGGACTAGTCACTGAGGCTGATTTGTACAGATGGAAAGCGTCTAATTTTTGAATACTTTTACCCTTAATGTCTACTGCCCAGCAAACAGTAACCCCTCAGGGAAGATGGGTTATTTATTATCAGTGAAAACAATCATAGAATACTTATTAAATAAAGTACGGAGAGACTTAAAAATCAGTAAGAACAGTGTCTGCACCAATAACAAAGCAACCTGATTAAAAATTTGGTCAAAAACCTTAATAGATCCCTCGACGAAGAAGACACACAGATGCAAGCAAGCATATGAAAAGGGCTGCACATTTTATGTCATTAGGGAACAGAGACCTAAATCTAGACACCCCACATGTGTCTTGGAGATAATAGGAAGTGAGGAGATAGAGCTTTCTCAAAGGGGGAGGGGATCAAGAACTGGAACAGAATGCAGAGAAGGGAAAAGGGATTAAAAAAAAATAAAAACCTGTCAGATACATACACCAACTGCACCTGAAGGATAGAAACAGTATGTGCTGTCAACAAGTGCTAGTAAAAATAAATAAATTTCAAGAAATACACACATAGAGGAATTGTCAAAAAGAACCTAAAAAATTATTTTTATGAATAAACATGTAGTGTTTAAAATATAGGCTACAGTGACATTAAAAAAAATAATAGAAATGTACATTGGTCCCACTGGGATCTCTCACAATTTTGTGAGCACATCTCCTTTCCTGGGTCGCAGACATCTCTCCATGCACATATTGGAGGGTCCCCTTAGCTAGAGAATGTTGAGCTCTTCTAGAAATTCTAAATTTCAGCTGTAACTACACTGTCAAACTAAATTTAAGACATGTTTTGGGTTGAGCAAGTCCATAGATAAAAAGTCAAGGGAAGCCATCTGCTACAGCGCAGTACCGAGTGTGCGCCTGAGGGCCTACTGAGAATCTCTCCGTAGCGTGCACTCCCGACCTGAGTTTCATATATAACTGCTTGCTGTATTTGCAGGTTATTTTCTCACTTACAGATCACCTTTGAAGTGATCTAAGTTGGAAATTAAAATTAACCTTTGAGGTTATGGTCAGGTGCTCTTTTGTTGAAAGTAATGCTTATTAAAATACTAGGCACCTCACCTTCCAAAAAGTAGTAATTACCTAGTACCTGGCTCCTAATGCTTTAACACAAGGTTTACCTGGTATAAAGCATGTGTGGCTTTGTAACATCCTGAGGAACTCTTCCTGTGTCCCTGTTACCTTCCACCACTACTATATGTACTTCCAAGTGGATACCAAGTGTTGACCTCGAAGTGTCTTCATCTGTAGTCTCATGGCTGAATCATGATGCGTTGCATAGGTATGCTTGTATAGGATCAGGGGTATAGACAGAGAAAAGAATGCTCAAATTGAAAACCTTCCTCCTATTTCGGAAGAAAGCTGTGCTGCTTTTATTTGGGCTCCATACTTTGCTGTACCACTGCTTAGGTGGTACCCTTAGGCCAGAGGTGGCGAACCTACGGCACACAGGCCCCAGAAGACTGCTTGTATCATTGACAACTCTAAAAGGTTTGCCATCACTTCTCTGGCAAGAAACCAGAGAGCACTTTTTACTCTGTAAAATTAGAATCACTGTCACTGACCCTCTAAGGTTGTTTTGAAGGTGGATGAAGTTCATTGAAGCTATTTGTAAAACTAACACCAGAAAATACTAAGTCCTTTAATTTCTACCACCACTCACAATAAAGTCTTGTAGATAGAACCAATAGAAATCATATAATTACACATAAATAAAACAGTGTAACACTAAAATAGGTCACTGTCTACATACAGTGAAAGTAATTTTTACCTGCTGAAAGGTGGGTTACATTGTGAAAGTGGGTCCCATTTTGGGGTGGATTTTCAGTCAGTGTACCTTCTGAGGTATAAGTGTGAATCAAATTCGAGTATGTGAAATGCAGTTCGGTATGTAGCACTGTTCCCACAAACTGGAGTGTAGCTGGGACAGAGTGGAGGGAATGTGGAAAGATCAGTTTTCGGTTATCACCTCCTGCCTCTTAGCTCTGTTGTCTTCGGACCGGATGGAACCCTGAGCTGTGTGGATTTTTTCTCCTCACTGTTCTGCTTAGGCAGAAAAAACATGTCTTTTAGTAACAGACCATTGAAGACTTAGAATTGTCAAGCAAATGTGTCACTTTGCTATATGGATGGGACAAACAAGAGTAAGACGGATAAGGCTAAGTGATTTATAATGTCCCTACCTATGCTGAGTTTAGGGTTCTAAAATGGTAAGGTCCAGGTGTTAGTACCGTGTTCTGTCTTATCTATTTTTAGCCAAGATAATTGTTTGAAAGTTAAAACAATTGATTATCAATTAAGATTGATGGAAACTCTTTGGGAAAGCTACAGTTTCAAGCTACAGTGTTCTGTGTGAAAGAATTTTAAGCAAATGAACACTTAGAGAAGAGTGTAAGAATAGAGTAAAGGTGTCAGTAATCAAGCCATTTGATGTCAAGGTCTTTTGAGTTAGTGAGGTTTGAGTGTTGAATTCTACTGAATGGTTTCAGTCTGATCTTACTGCTCTTCCCATTATAATTCATTTCGAGTATCTTAAAATTCATTCAACTTCATTTCAACTAGGCAGTTAATGTCATGAGCTTGTGGAAGACAGCAATGAATTTCCATTTTTAATTGGGAACGTAGAGGGTTAAGGACCAAGTTACAAATTTCTTGATCTACTTAACTTTAGAGAACGCTAAGGATTGATATCAAAGTTTTACCATTTATTCTCACCTATGTTTATAATACTTGATTCGATAAACATATAAAGTGAATTCCTTTTCATGAGGAATGCAAAAAGGAAACCTCAAATAACCAGGCTTAGTCTAGGATCATGGTTGATAAGAAATTATGTTTATTAGTATGACCATGAAGAACCAAGAGATTTTGAATTACCTCTCAGATTGTCAAAAGATAGCAAACCATGCTAAACATCTTTTAGTGTGACGTGGTCTAGTGTTTAAGAACTGATTTTCTGGATCTGGTATACATGACTACTTTTTATTAACCAGAATTTAAAAGGCCACCAGCTTTACGTGTTTTTAAATGATTTGTTCTGCAAAATTTTATCTGCTAACTGTAAGCTTGGAGTGCTCCCCTCTCACAGAAATAATAATTTAAATAGTGTTTAAAAATTTCAATTGCCTCCATCCGTATAAAAGAGCTCCATTATAAGATAGAGATATAAAAGAGGAAAACTTACTTCTACTAATAATGACTAGCATGCTGATGCTTTTCTGTGCATACTCATATTTTATTGCACATGTGCATAAATACATATGTGGGAATACATGTACATACATACACATTAGCACACACATGCACACTGCCTGATATCCTGCAGTCATGCATCTAGTGGGGTTCCTACATGCCAATGGAAGGTCCTCAAACAGTGTCTACTCACTGATTGACTATAGAAAAGCATAGTTATTGTGGCTAACTTAAAGGAGACCATATGAATTTTTCCCTTAGAATAAAAGAAACATAAAGCATCATTATGTAATGGAAACAAGTACTAATGAAAAATAAACACTGAAAAAAAACACTACTGGTCTGAGCACCTGTAATTCATATGTCTACCTGCATCCTTACCACTGACTTCATACATCAAGATTCAGTGTTCCTGACCTCACTGAATTATGAGAAAGAAGAGATACCAACAGAAAGAGAAAGGAAGCATTAAAAGCAAATACAGGTGCTTTGCGAATCTGACCATGTGATGTGCCATAGTCTATCTGGGGATTTGCATAAGTAACTCCTATCTTCTGGACTCTAGAATTTTATCTCATGTTCCAGAGAAGCTGTCCTTGTTATACAGATCTACGCCCTGTGGATTATCAATAGTGTTATTGTCTTGCAGAGCTGTGATCTGCCATCTCCTTTAGGTTTCATAAGGACCTTTGTGGAAAAGGGGCTTTACTTTAACTGTAATTATAACCCAACTACACCTCCCCTGGAAATTACATTCATCTGTCTCATTCATCTGGAAAGTCGTAATTGATGTAATAGAAAATAATGCTATAACAGTATTGGTAAGTTCCAAAGCATTGCTGTTAATAAGTGTGTTGAACATTACCTTTCGATTTGGCACTTAGAAGACATCAAGTTCAGTGTCCTTTCTTGGAATTAAATGTTATAAATAAAATACTTTTAAAATAAGCAAATAATCTTACTTATTAAGAGCCATTAAATTGCCACATTGTATCTTATGACCCTGAAGCGTACAGGTAGAGTTTCTGAGTCTTAACTGCTGGTGACTTCTGAGCTTTCCAGTTAGGAAACTGACTTACTGGTGATTGGTGGTCTCTGGCAGCCATAAAACCTGAGAGGGTTTAACTAAAAGGTCTTAGGGCATCAACTTACAGAATGAAACCTGTCAAGAAAATGGCACAAGGGCATAGGGTTAAAGAATGTTTCTCTTACCTATAATACTAAACTACAGAAGATTGGGAAGGGAGAGAAAAAACAGAAAGTTTAGGTGACTTTTACAGAGCCACATTTTTGGGTACCATGAGATTTTCATTGTCTTAATTTGGGAAGGAGTCAAGCTGAGACATTTTCCTCTACGAGAATTCATCTCATGGGAAGTGTTTGGCTTACAAGTGCTTGCTTTGCCTGCAACCTGGAGTGAATGGATCTGTGACCTAGAGGAGGGTAGGTGTGTATTTCCTGCCAGAGTCCCTCAGGTCTGTGTCCAGATTCCTTGATCAGGCTTTCTCTTTCCTTAAAACATCACGAGATTTCCTAGTTTTATGCCACAGATCCAAAACATTTCTACCCATATGACTAGATTTCTGTTCGCTGCTTTCCTGATCATTCTTTTGAAATAGTTCTGGTAATAGAAGAATTCAACATAGTGGTTGGATTTGCTTTTGTTTCCATGTGCCTACAGTGAAAATTGATTTGTGCATCGTCATTCTAGATATCATGCTCATGGAAAGTTGGGCTAAAGGCTTCTGCATTCAGGAAGATTTGTTCATGAGTTTTATAGCCATGCCTGGCAAATCCTACTTCTAGAACCCCCCCCCTTTTTTTTTGGCCTGTGTTTCTCTGTATTGTAAGATTTTCTTTGTGCTTTGAGAAGGCTGCATCTTCTGAGAAAAACTAGGCTGACTGGAAAAACAGGTTTGCAGCAAGCTCTGTTATTCGCAGATACTTTGGATTAAGAAATTGGGAAGACTCTTGACAATTTAGGGAACCAAACTAAAGAATCCCAAAGTTGGTTGCATTGTGCTGTTAGTCTAGGGGCCGACCATAGGACCTGTCTGTAGCTGAGTGAACTAAATGCCTTTCAGTTTGAATTTTTGTCACCCTGAGAACATCATCAGGTGCTCAATAATCAAACATTTTCTTTTTCTTTTTTTATAGGAACTTTCTGAAGAAAAAGTGATGTGCAAAACATTTCATTTAAGGCAGAGTTTTTAGCATAAAAATAAAATAGCATACGGTGTATATAGCTTGCTACTTCTGTGAATTTTGACAGATGTCTCTGCGCCTTGGCGTCCTCATCTAAAGATAAGGAACCAAAGATGAGCTGTATTACAGGGTTTTGGGAGGATTCCATGATATAATAAAATGTGAAGTGCTTTTAATCATGTCTGATACACAGTAAGAAATCTCAAGAAAGGCTGTGTCATTATCTATTCAGATTAGCGTCTAATATTTGTTTCACATATATTATTCACTTAACCTTATTCTGTTAATATATTTCTCCTTGGCAGTGTAATCAGCATATTTGCAGTTTTAATGATCCATTCATGTATTTATTATGCCCTCGTTATCTCTAAAATAATTTCAAGCTATTGCATATCATATGATGGGTATAAATTGAAAGTAGAATTTATTTGAGTGAAATAAAGCACACAAATAATTAAAAGGATGAAGGAATTTTACCAAAACCTAGATTATAAGAAGCTGTGTTGGAGACTTGGACTTTGCTTGGAACTGTCCACAGAAAGGAAAACAAAAACCATAATGAGCTATGGAGTTTGTATTGTCTTATTAAGGGAAGCATGTAGCTTTTTAAACGTATTTGTTAATTCATACTGCTGGCTGAGTGGAATGTACTGCCTCTATGTAGAAAGTATTTAAATACTTGATAGATGTCTTCGTTATCAACATAATGAAAAAACTGGGTTATGAAGTTTTTATTTTGACATTGTCATGTATTTTCCTTGCCTTCCATAAGCTGAAAGTAAGCATTTGAATTAGGTATGTATTATCCTCTTATGGATATTTGCTTCCCTGATATTTGCTTAGGAATTTACTTACTTGTTTTGTTTTTCACTTTACTGTATAAGCATCCATTAAGGACATCATAACTGATTATTTTTTCATTTTCATTTCATTTCATTTTTGCATTTTCATTTTTATTTATTTGGATGTGCTTACCTTGAGATAAATTGTAGTAAGTATTAAAAGTTCTCATTAACTTCTAGCAGATTACGTTACAGAGAGTTTGAACTGGTTCATTTTATGTCTAATTTTCTTTCTAGTTGTCTTTCCTTTTCCTTGATGGAATACATCACTAGAACAGCTCTTATACTTGTCAAGGAAGATTGCTGTTATTTTTTGCTCATAGATGTATCTGGATGGAATGGAGACAGAAGATATGTTTTCTTGATTTAAAGTGGAAATAGAAGGAGATGGGATATTTGAAATCTGAGGATGTAATTCAGTGTACATTTATTGAGAATTTTTAGAAGCAGTGGTTTGATGGTTCTGTGAAATTAAAATTTAATTCTATAAATCTCTAAAAATCTAGAGAAAACATGATGCAAAGCAATAAAGGCAGTACTTGGAATGTGACACATTCAATGCCTTTTTCTCATGTAAAAATATATTGTCTAAAGGTAACATAATTGCAAGTGTTAAACAGAGAAATTCATGAGGTGGGGGCCTTAAGCATGAATAGTACAAAATAAAGGGGAAAAACTCTTGCTAAAGGCATTCCTTGGGCAGCTGCCTTTGCTGGTCACCAGGGGAGGGCATTTACTGGGGGGCGGAGGGCACACAGAGGACCGAAGTGCTGAGCAGAGGGTGGGGCTGCCTGGCTGTCTTCATTTTTAGGTCTGCTGCATTTGAGACCTTATGAAGTACGTGGAGATAAGAATCATGGGAAAGGAACTCATTTCTCTGTTAATTTTCAATCTTCAAAGGCCTTTCCCATCTATTAATTAAATCTAACTTCACAAGAACTCTCCTAATTGCCATTATCCCACTTTCAGAGATGAAGGAAAAAGAGATTACTGGATAGGTTGTAAATTATTGAGAATAAGATGTAAAATGTGCAGAGGACAGAGAGAATGCAGATTTAAATCTTTGCTGCCTGTTCCATCCTTCTTATCCTTCTCTCTACACCTAGTGTTCTGATGTAGCTGTGTGTGTGTGTGTGTGTGTGTGTGTGTGTGCGCACGCGCGCATATGTGGTAGTAAAGCTGTGTGATATCACCCATACCGTTTATGTCTGAGGACAAATGATAAAGATCCCTGTGTCTGTCAGAAGTGTTCTCTGACCCTCGTAATAAAATCCTTGGCATTCTGTTGTACTTTATAATTGAAATGTTTTTTTTTTTTTAACCATTTACTAGAACATTAACTCCTGAGTCTGAGTAATTTGCTTTTTTATTTTTTAGAAAATATCCATATTTTAGTTTCATTTCTTGACATCCAAAAACACAGGATAAGGTTTCCATTTCCATTGGATTGTGGAGTCTAAACGTGTTCGGGGCGGGGGGCAGATGGCTTCTGAGGCCTCTTGTACTTTATAGAATTCATTGTCTTCTCATCTCCTGTTGCTCTGAAGTTCTTTTCCTAATGAAGCTCACAGTCAGCGCACTGGACAGGCCTGTCTTTTAGACCAGTCTTTCTGGATTCTTTAGGACAGCAGCACCGCAGGTCCTGGAGTCTGACACACACCACGTTTCAGTGACTTTCCCTTTCGTTGTTAGTTCCAGCCTCCCAAATATCCAGGCTTCTTGTTTTGCCTGTATCTGTACGTCTCGTCTGCTATCTAAACAGTTACCAGGTGGCACAAGCCTTGGTCATGACAAGAGATAATGCTTTAAATAGTGTAAAACATAAGCAAAGTAAGTACTTTTGTTTTAAATTCATTCTCTTGGAATAGAAAAGATTGAAAAACACAGTTTTCTAGGATATTGTGGCCGTATCATGTCACGGTTCCAATTAAACTATATTGTTTTCCTTTGTCACTTTTGCTGAAAGAGTGTCTTTATAACGTGTGTGCGTGTGGGATTTGCTTTTAGTTTCATTGTAGGAGCCAGCTATTTGCAATGAAGTCCCTTGTTTTGAACTTCTTAGCTGGCCTGCCTGTGTCTCTGTGTTCCTATCGGAAACAGCAGATACAGGTTTTATATTCCATGTTAGAGATGATTTAGGTTACACTAAAGACTTTCTTACAAGACA
>PVJX010035878.1:0-17924 GCA_004027295.1 Dolichotis patagonum | reverse complement strand
TAATATATTTCTTTTTTTGTTGTTGTTTTTGTTTTGCAGTACTGGTGATTGAACTCATGACCTCATGTTTGCCAGGCAGGCGCTTATGCTGCTGAGCTAAATCCCCAGCTGTAATATATTTCTTATATACAGCATATTAATGAATTTTGTTTCTTGATCCGTTCTGCCTGTGTTCCTTTTTGTTGGTGAACAGAAGCCATTTACTTTAATAGTTATTGACTGATATATATTGGCTTGTCTTTGTCATTTCATCTTCTTGCTGTTGGTTTCATATTTTCCCCCTCTGTTTAATTACTTGCTGGGCTTGATGATTTTTTTCTATTCTTGTTGTTGGAATTGTGGTAATATTTTTATCTCTTTCCAGACTATTATCAATACTCTTTGCAGGGCTGGTTTGGTGGTCATGAATTCCTTCAGTTGTTCTTTGTCATGGAAGTATCTTATTCCTCCACCAATTTTGAAAGATAATTTTTCAGGGTACATCAATCTGGGTTGGAAGTTGTTTTCTTTTAGGACTTAAAATACTTCACTGTAAGCTCTTCTTGACTTGACGGTTTGTGTTGAGATGTCTGCCATGATTCTGATGGGTTTTCCTTTATAGATGATCTGTTTCTTTTCTTGAACAGCTTTAATATTCTGTTTTTGTGCTGAATTTCTAAGCTCTTAATTATTATGTGTTGGTATAGATTTATTTTGGTTATGGCTAGTTGGAGTTCTACATGCCTCACTTATCTGTGTGTGAGGTCCTTTTCCCCTGCTTGGGAAGTTTTCTGCTATTACTTCCGTAGTCTTTTTATGTCATTTGTGTTGACTCTTGCTTTTTTTTGATGACATCTATCAATCTTAAATTATTTTTCTTTGTGTCATCTTGCAGCTGTTGAACTGTTATTTCCTGGATCCTTGTTATTTTTAGGAGCTCTTTCATTTTGTGATTGGTAACTGCAATCCTGTCTTCAAGGCCTGACAGCCTGCCTTCAGCCTCCTTCATGCAGCTGTGCCAGCTTTCAGTGGTGTTTTAATTTCTTGGATATCTCTTTGAATCTTTTTCATGCATTCTAATTCTTCCTTGTATTGTTCATTCATTCATTCATTCATTTTTCTATGCTCCTCTTTTTAAATCTATATCTTCTTTAGATATATTCAACAATTCTTTCATTATGATTGTCATTTCTTCTTTTACCTGAGATTTCTGATTTGATTTCTTTTACAGCCACATGAAGTTTTTTCTCGACTACAGTTGCTATCATTTAAGAAATTTCAGGTGTGTGACTTCCAATGTTTTCCATATCTATGTCTCCTCTTGTTCTGTGTGGACTGGAGGTCTGAGATTGCATTTTGTTCCTTCATCTTGACATTTTCCTGGGTTCCTGGGATGAGCAGGTTGTAGGGTCCCAGGTGCTACCTGTATTGGTTACCCATCCCCAGTGCAGGGAAATGGGCAGGAACCTGGGTTTCTCTGAATCTAGGTTCCCAGGGAGGTGGTGGAGCACAAGGCAGGCTTCTCCAATCCCATGCCATTACACAGAGACTCCCTGGATGGCAATGTGTTGGCACACAGGGTCGTGATTGGCTAGCAGCACAATTTGTAACAGCTAAATCTTGGAAACAACCCAAATGGCCATCAACAGTGAAATGTGGTATTTTTATACAACAGAGTCCTACTAGCCTTAAAGAGGGATAAACTTGTGAGTGTTATAGGTAAATGGATGCAAGACCGTATTCATAAGTGAAATAAATCAGACCCACATGTGTAAACATCATATTGTCTCAGTAGTGTGAGAAACTAAAAGAGTAAATAAAGACCAAAATGTATAATAGATATGAATTTGTTAGAAACTATTCAAGAGAAAAGAGAAACTGTGATGGGGAAAGGAGAAAGGAAGTAAGAGAAAAAGAAAAAAATGTACGTACACATAAGATATTTAAGACAGTTATATAGCTAGTTTCTTAGTTCATTGAAAGAAAGGTTTGTACTAATATTGTTTGGACAATATTTTTCATATCTATATCTTGTACTCTGAATATTCTATGAAGATAATAATAAACAATGTATTTATTACTGTTACTCTCCTGCTAGCTTGTTTTGAAACTCTTTTTACTGTGATTTTTATTTTTTCTCTTTAAAATAAATAAACAAAAAAATTCAGTGACTGCTGGTGCCAAGTGCTATTGAATGGAAAGGCAGGCTCATAAAAAATTATGGTGTGTCCTCCCTCACCTTATTCATTGGGTCTGGCACTGAGAAATCTCTGTCTTCTCTCTAAAGTCAAGGTGATCACGAGGTAAATGTTTTGAATTGATTCAGGACATTGAGCAAGCAATGGCAGCACAGTTAAACATGTGAAGGATGACTTCCAGAAGTGCTTCAGAAAGTGGCAAGAGCAAAGGAAGGAGTGTGTTTGAAGTGAGAGAGAGTATTCTGAGGGGAATTAATGTCAACATGGCTTTCGTTGTAATAAATTTTAAAATACTTGCCATGTTTTGCAATCACCCCTGTAGTGTGTGGTTCCTGCTATGCATGCACTCCATAGCACATATCATAAAAATAGTGGCAAATACCATCATTGTTCATTACTATTTTCTATACTCTAAAATTCTTGTTACATATTCATCTCTATAATCTATTTTATTTCAAAGAATTTACCCTGACTTTGAAAGTTAAAATAAACAATTCCTTGATATAAAACAGACTAGAGAATCCCCTACCCCACTCTCATTACAGATGAAAGAAAAAAACTCTCTGTCCTTCTATATTTCCATTCTAGCAGAGACTAAAGCATGGACTATTTAAATTTTATCATTTGTAATGAACTTCTGGGCAAGATTTCACTGGGAAGTCTCCATTATCCTAGAATAGTAATCCAGAAGAGGTTTAATTTGGGCCTTAATAGAACCGTGGCAGCTTTTGTTAGGAGAGTGTCCAGGGAGCACATCAACTAGCGGCCTCGTCCGGGGCATTATTTCCTAGGTAGTGCCGAACTCTTGGGGACCTCTGTGCATAGAGACCCAGTGAAAGTGAATTTCTCCCTTCCGAAGTGAAACAGTGCAGAAAAGCTGCTGCTTTCTGCAGCTCTGGCTTCTGTACCGAGGCCTCTACGTCAGTTGACCCATTTGATGTGCTCCGAGGCTGGGATGGGAGCAGGACCTCACACTTTTCTACCAGTGAATCTTTTCCCCAGGAATGGAAGTACAGCCTCAAGTTAACTTGCCTTCATGTAGTTTGCTCATTGGACACTGGTAAAGTTAAATATCATTCCTTTTTTTTGGTACCGGGGATTGAACTCATGACTTTGCACTTTACCTGGCAGGCACTTATGTCACTGAGCTAAATCCCTAGCTATCATTCCATTCTTTAAAATTATTTTCATTCCTTTAAGCAGACTAGCTCTGTAACTCACAACTAGTCATGATCTGACTTATCACAGAGTTAAGTTTAAATACATATCTTTTGTTGGATATTTCTGTGAATAGAATTTGATACCATCTTTTAATTTTTAAAATTAATACACAGTCAAATTGACTATTTTTTGAAAGACCTTCAGATCTACAGGGTCTAGCACATATAATAAATTCTTATAACAAGCATCCCAGTTAGGATACAGGACAAGGTTACCAAATGCTACCTCATGTTTGCTCTGTGTTGTCGTACCTTCTCCCCTTCCAACCTTTGGCAACCACTGATCTGGTCTCAGTCCCTTTAGTTTTTTTGCCCCTTCTATAATATCACATTTAAATGGAAGCATATAGTATGAAACATTTGGATACTGGATTCTTCCATGCAACAGGATGTCTTTGATATTTATTCACATTGTTCTGTTATGGCCTGAATGTTTGTGTCCAGTCTCAAATTTATGTATTGAAATCTTATCCCTTCCCATATGATAATATTAAGAAGTAAAGTCTTTGGGAAGTAATTAGGTTTGGATCAAGTCATGAGGATGATGGCATTAGAGCTCTTATCAGGAGAGGAAGAGACACTAGAGCTCTATTTCTCCTTGTTAAGGATGGTGAGAAGGCAGCTCTCCACAAGCCAGGAAGAGTCTTCACCAAGAACTGAGTCTGAGGGCACCCTGAGCTTGGACTTATACATATCTGTCATTTAAGTCAGTTTATCTCTGGTATTTTGTTATGGAAACCTGGGCTGCCTAAGGCAATATCAGCGTCCTTGTTTCTGAGGGGTGTTCCATTGGATGGACACACTGTAGTTTATCCTTCTACCCAATGAAGTGCATTTGATTTGTTTCCAGATTTGCAATTATAAAGAGTTACCATAAACAGTTTTGTTGAGGTTTTAACTTTCATTTCTCTAGGGTGAATAACCATGTGTGATTGTTCAGTCGTATTTCTTTCTTATTGCTAAACTTTAAGAGTTCTTTATATATTCTGTATACAAGTTCTTTAACAGAACGTAACCTGCAAATATACTCCCACCCCATAGTTTTTAATTTAGATTTCTTAGTGTTTTTTTTAATAGAGGAAAGGTTTCTCCTCCTATTCTTGTTAAATATTGTGGATAAAAGAATTTTATTGTTGTAGTCGTTTTAAGCACACAGTTTAGTGGCTTTACTTAGACACGGGGTGGCCATCATGACTACCTATTTCTAAAACCTTTTCATTACCCCAAACAGAAGTTCTATACTCATTAAAAACAAATCCTTTAATTTGAACAACTACTTCTAATAGGAAAATATGTAATTCTCAACTAGTGATTTCTTACTGTTTTTTTAAAAAAATTATGTATTATTTCTACCCTCTTTCTCTTGTGTTTTATTCTTTAAATAAAACAAACAAACTAAAAACAAATCCTTACTCCCCTTCTCCCCAATTCAGTAATCTGTATTCTATCTTCTACCTATGAATTTACCTATTCTAGATACCTCATAGAAATGAAGCCAGGCAATTTGTTCTCAAGGTCCATTCATGTTGCATACATCAGAATTTCATTCATTTTAAGGATGAGTACTATTCCATTGTATGTATATATGTGATTTTATCTATTTAGTCATTTGTTGATGGCTTCTTGGGCTATTTTTGGCTTTCCACGATTGTGAATAATGCTGCAGTGAATATTAGTGTACAATTATTTGAGTTCGTGTTTTCAGGTTCTTGGCCAAATACTTAGGGGTGGTCCTTGTGGGCAATATAGAATTCAGTGTTTATATTTTTGAGATACTTTAGAGGAAAGATCTTCAGTTTTGATGTTCAGATTATTAATTTTTAATAAATGAACTTTATTTTCAGTGTCATGTTTAAAAATTCTACCTAACCGCAGGTCATGAACATGTTCTTGGGTATTTTCTTCTAGAAGTGTACAGTCTTACTGTTTCACATTTGGATTTATAACCCACTTTGATTTAATTTTTGCATAAAGTGTAAGGTTGAGACTGTGTTAACTTTTTGCGTATTGATGTTTGTGTCTTCCATCACCATTTCCTGAGAAGGCTATGCTTTCTCTTTTGAATATCTGTGTACACTTTTCAAAATTAGTTGATCATTTTGTATGACTCTTCATTTTATTACATTGTTTTTGGCTGTATGCCTTTACTGATAATACACTCTCTTTATTACCAGTTTTTAGTAATTTTAAAACTGAGCAGTATGAATTCTCCAACTGTGTTCTTTTTCAAAAGTATTTTGGCTATTGTAGTTCCTTTGTCTCTCATGCAAATTATGGAATCAGCTTGTTTCTATCTATAACATATTTTTTAATGGACTGTTCTACTGGAATTACATTAAATGTGTAGGTCAGTGTGAAAGAATTAACATTTTTAATATATTGAGTTCTAATTTGCGAGCAGACTGTGAATTTCCATTTATGGCTTTTCATGCACAGAACCTGCCCACTTTTGGTAGATTTATAGCTCAGTATTTAATTTTTGGGGTATTTGCTTTTATTTGCTCATTCCTAGGGTTTAGATCTGGGGAGCCTCTGTGCATGAATGACGTGAGATGAAGGCCTGCACAGCAAACTCCACCTAGCCGTGCAGCCTTGGTACCTTGCTTGGAACCTGGTAGGACCCCACCCAGCATCCCCAAATAGCCAGCGAGCTTTGGTATGTTGCTCAGGTCCTGGTGACCCGAAGCAGCTGGGGAACTTCAGCGAGCTGTGTGGTGCAAGCCGAAGGCCTGCACAGTGAACTTCACCTATCAGTGCAGCCTGGGTATGTTGTGTGGAATCTGATTGCGCCTCACCCAGCAACCTCAAGCATCTGAGGAGCTTTGGTGTGCCACATGGCATGAACTGAAGGCCCGCACAGTGTACTCCACCCAGCCATTCAGCATTGGTACACCAGTCAGAATGTGGTAGGGTCCCACCCAGCAACCTCAAGCAGCTGCAGAGCTTTGGTGTGCCACATGGCATGAACTGAAGGCCCGCACAGCATACTCTACCCAGCCATTTAGCATTGGTACACCTCTCAGAATGTGGTGTACCTCAAGCAACCTCAAGCAGCTGGGGAGCTTTGGTGTGCCACGTCGGGTGTGCTGAAGGTCTGCCCAGCACACTACCCTGATTTGGGGAGCCTTTGAGTGTCACTAGGGACCTGGTAAGGACTGCCTAATGACTCCCATTCAACTGGGGTAACTCTTTGCAGTAAGGACAGCCATCCTCAACCCAGGAAACAACTTAGAATTTGCATTCAGCTGCCCCAGGGGAATATAGAAAAATGATAAAACAAAAGAGAAAAATGCAATCTCAAACCTCCATCCCATCCTAAACAAGCCTAGGAGACATGGACATAAAAGAAAATGTAAGTCATACACCTGAAACTTATAAAATGATAGCAACTGAAGTAAAGAAACAACTCCATGAAGCTATAAAGGAACTCAGATCAGAAACCATCTCCCAGGTAAAAGAAGAAATGATAAACGTAATGAAAGAAATGCTGAACACATCTAAAGAAGACATAGTTTAAAAAAATAGAGGAGCACTGCAAAACAATGGAAACCTTGAATGAGCAATATAAGAAAGAACTGGAATGCATGAAACAGATTAAAAAAGATATCCAGGAAATCAAAAATTCCATCAAAAGCTGGCAAAACTGCCTCAATGAATGTGAAGATAGACTTTCAGACCTTTAAGACAAGGTTGCAGCTGGTGAACAGGAAAGGAAAGATCTTTTAAAAGTAACAAGGAATCAGGAAATACCAATTCAACAGTTGCAAGATGATGCAAAAAAAACCAATATAAGATTCATAGGTATAAATGAAAAAGAAGGTAACAACACAAATGATATAAAAAGACTATTTACAGAAGTAATAGCCTAGGGTTTAGAAATGTGATTAGTTTTTGGTGTGTTGACTTTATATCCCGAAACTGGACAATTCAGAAGTAGCTGAATTGAGATATATTGACAGTGCCCTAGTTGGTTCCTGAAAGCTTTGGGATGGACCAGTCCATGAGTGTGGAAGAAAGAATGTCTGGGAGTGGTATTGCGAAGAGAAATTCACACATAGTCCCATAAGAGCTTGTGTTTAGATGCCTGCACAGCAGAGGTATCAAGAAAAATCCATGTTAGCCAAAGATACAGTGAGAAAACCATTACTGTGACCAGCTTAATAAAGAAATGCCTGTCCCTTTCTTTCTTCCTCCCCTCAGTCCTAATACACTGAGGCTCTGCAGCCTTGAGTAGAAAGAGACTTAAATTCAGAGACTGAGATTAGGCTTTGGCATTGGTTTGTTCTGGTCTCAAACAACAAATATAAGTAGAAAGTTACCATCTATTAGGAGAAATTAATCCTAGCTTTGGAGAAAAGTTTTTAAAGGACACTTTCATCCTATGAAAAAACTAGCAACACTGACTTAGAGCCACTCATGTCAATTGTAGTGTAGAAGTCTCTTTTCTAGAGCTTTCCTCCTCTTGACTAGGTTAGGTGTCCTGGTAATCTTTCATGGTCCTGCACTTACCCATATTTTATCAAATTAACACAGCATTCAACTATTGACATATTCTGTATGTTGTTGGGCTGCAGGTGCTTTGAGGGAAAGGACTGTGCTTGTTTACCATTGTGGACAGGTATGCACAGTGCTGGCACACTGTCTGCCTCCTATTAGACATTAAGTATATTAGACGTATGCAGATAAATTGCATCCTTACTGTAAACTGTCCCATTGTTCTGTTACGTTTTCCATAAACAAAACTTTCTAATCAAAACAGTTTGAAATGGAGAAATAGTTTATTTCATGAAAACAGTTTTTGTTTTTTTTTTGGTTTTTTTGGAGCTGACCAAAGATGAAATGGAATGTCTAGGGAGGTAATGGGTTCCAGTGCTGAGGGGGACAGGGTGTGGGATGGATGGATTCAGGTTTAAACTGAACGGTGATTTGATTTGGGCATTTGTAGTGATTCAAGTTGATGGTAGGAGTAGGTTAACTTTAAAGTTCAACTCTGAGCTTTCAATTAATGTTTATTTTGATTTTAAATAAATAATAGAACTGGGGACAATATTCAACTCTTGAGTTCATGCTGAGGCTAAGACTCACCTTAGGTGTTACTCAAAGCGGAATCATAGCAAACCAGAAACAACCACTCATGGTAATGTATTGAAATAATTGGCCCATTTATAGTAATCCAGATAATATAGCTTATCAGTTTCAGTGTTTTTATTTCTGTGAGTGATAGTTTATCACTGCATTAGAGATGTGGGTCTGCATTAATCTGATGGGGAAAATGAAGAGTCAAAGCTTTGGAGATCAACATTAGAGAAACCAATTGGGAAAATATTAATGTGCTGTGTATGAACTGAGAGAGTGTTAAAATGTGAACGCTGTTCCTAAGGGTCAGAGATGGGGTAAGATTCTGCACATCTCACAAGCTCCTCAATGATGTCTTGCTACTGCCCACCGACCTCACATTGAGTAGAAAAGTTCTAAAACAGTGTTCCCTAGACTTTACTATCCATGTGTAACTCACAGCGGGAATACACAATCTGGGTCTTTGTCCCAGAGCTACAGAATCTCCATGGGTCGGGCCTCGCAATGGGCATATTTAGGAAGTGAATCAGTGCCCTGAGAATGTTCAAGTTTACCTGTGCTCTCTTAGCATCTGCAAGGGAGAGGAGAACTGGAGGTGCTGGTCTCAAAGGCACCGGGGAGCTAAGAGGAAAAAGAGACAGAGGCAACAGCAGTGAACTCAACTGTGGCTGCATTTTAGAACCACCTGAGGAGGTTTTGAAACTCCTCAGAACCCTTGGGCGTGAGGCCCAGGCTCAGTAAGTTCTGAAGCTCTCTGGGTGATTCTCCTAACTGAGAGCCACAGCAAGAGAGGAGAGGCAGATGGCAACCAAGGCAGGCTCTGGTAGCTGGATTGTTGAGTAGATGAATAGATACATGATATGTGCAGATTCTAACAGAGACTCTTGATTTTTTGTTTTAAATATACTACTGTTTTCTCCAATTTTATCAGTGTATACTTCTCATACACAATGAATGCATTCACCATGGAGCCTTGGTACATATCTACCTATACATCTTGATCCATTTTATCTCTCCTTTGCCACCTCTCTCTCCTGTCTCCTCCCATTCCCAGGCCCCTGTCCTATCTCTACATAATCTATCTTCCTGTTCCTATCATATATCTTTTCTTTTGCTCTTTAAAATATTTATATTTTGGATTTCTCGTATAATAGAAACCATGTGATATTTAACTCTGTGTCTGATTTATTTCACTTAGCGTTGGTTCTTCATGTGTCTAGTGACTTCTT
The DNA here is from genome assembly GCA_004027295.1 of Dolichotis patagonum. Classification (NCBI taxonomy): domain Eukaryota; kingdom Metazoa; phylum Chordata; class Mammalia; order Rodentia; family Caviidae; genus Dolichotis; species Dolichotis patagonum. The sequence continues at coordinate 8,222 of PVJX010035878.1, read as the reverse complement.
TTAATATTGGCTTTCTATAGAGCTGATTTGAAAATAATTTGAGCTTTCAGGCACACCTTCCCTTCTTCCCTTTTGAGACTGAAGAAATAGTTTTTCCCTTCTTCTCAGCACATCATTATTCACAGACACTGGTGGGAGAATGCGAGATCACAGAACTAAATAAGAAGAAATTTTAGGGGATCATAGGAAAGGTTTATTGGCAGTGAGGTTCTTGGCTGGCCAAAGCTTTCCTGATTGCTAATTATCTGGCCTCTGGAGCCATCCAGCTGGACATTTAGGATAACTGGCTCCACCTGGAGCTTCTAGACGGTTGTGGACATCAACACAAGAAAAGATTTAACTATTTTTATTTTCACTTCCCCGAACTGACTTACCACAAAGCAGAGAGAACCTGTATCGTCACATCTGATCAGTCTAGCAAACTTGATCCAAATTCAAACAAGCACACCCTGGTGAGATTTACACTTTTTTTCTTTAGTAATTTACTGCTTCCTTCTCCTGAAAATCTAGTAAACCAAATAACAATGGAGTTGGGGAAGAAAGGGAATTGTTCTCATCTTTAAAATAAGAAACACCATGCTTTGGCATAAGTGCTAACTCGCTACTGTAAACATCAGCAATCCTGTCACAGACAGCTGTGCGCTGATGGCGCCCCCACCGCGGGGATGTGTACACAGCTGAGACACACACACTGGACCAGGCAGCAACAATGGAGAATAGGACCTCGAGGTCTTTTCCCAGGTTTTATCTTTAGCAGGCATCGATGTCTCATGTAGTAAGTCAGCCACTAAGTTCTCCCAGAAAGAGTCTGGCTTCCTCTGTTTGTATGAAATTTCCTCCAAGTGTGTGGCTGGAGAGACCCAAGTCCACAAAGAACAACAGTAAGGGACAGCGTTAATGTCACCTGTCTTTCCTTGTCTGCTCTGCTTCTGGTGACTAATAAGCTTCAAGTGACACCAAACAACGCCAAAGAACTGGAGAGCAATAGCTTTTATTTCCCAAAGATATTTTTTCATTGAAAATGTGTTTGTGTAACATTTTAAAATGATGGGACAAAGATGCCCTCAAGATAACTTGAATACTCCAACATGGAAACCTCATTTTGGAGGATGAACATGATCTTGAGATATCCTAAGTCACCATTGTTTGAGGAGGCTGCTCACAGGTTTGAGCGCTTTGAACTGATAAAAGTTAGAAAATAGTTGAGCTTCAGAGAACTTTCCTTGAAAATAGTACTTGAGTATTGTGAAAATATAATTTATAAGAGCATGAAAGAGTAGATTATTGAAGCATAGACTGACAGAGCCACAAGGGATGTTAAAGATCACCTGGCTGAGTGGTTCTCAAAACTTCAGTGCATCAGAATCCCCCTGTTAAAGCAAGGATTCTTGGCATCAGCTCCAAACTCTCTAATTTGGTAGGTCTTGGCTGGGGCCTAGGAATTTACATGTTCAGTGAATTCTCAGGTGATGCTCATCCTAGGACTACACTTCAAGAATTGCTGGTGTCGTCCTGTCTCCCTTCACAGTTCAGGCAACCGACTCTTGAAAAATCACCCGCTTCATCCTGCTGGTGGGCCCTGTTCCTGTCTAGGGTACCTTCCTCCTCTGAGATATTGGGATTTTGTTGTCTTTTGAGATGCTAGGGATCCAACCTAGTCCATCCAAGCTAGGCAAACTTTCTATCACTCAGTTACACCAAGGAATTACACCAAAAATATCATTACAATATTCCTTGTTTCTTCTGGCATATCAGCATCTCCTGATATGAACAGATTCACATCCACTTCCAGATGTGACCTAGAGAAAAACCTCAGAAGGCTGTCTGTATTCATCGTTTTTCGCCCCTCTTTCCACTCTTCTGAACTGAGTCTCATAGGCTCTCTCTCATCCTAAGCATTTAGTTGGAACAGTGCTTGCAGGTTCATCAAGCTCACCAGTGGCCTTATCGCCAAACTGCGGTCAGTTAGGTCTGTCTCACTCCCCTCGCTAGCACCGCGGTTGGTTGGTGTCTCCAGGGAACTTTATCTTTCTTCCTTGTTTTGGAATACCACTGTCTCGTCCTCCTGCTGCCTCACTAGACACTCCTTCTCAGTCTTTGTCGATGCTCCTTCCTTTCCTTTACCTTTAAACACTGGAGTTCCCCAGGGCTTCATCCTGGGACCCCATCTTTATCTACATGCACTCTCTACCTGACCTCCTCCAGGAATACTGTCCGTAGGGTGATAATTTGTAGATTTATATCTACAGCCTGGCTCTCTTCTCCTAAATCCAAATTCACTTGTGAACATTTCTTGTGTAAAAAAAACCATGTCACTTGAAACTGTACAGAGTGTTCTTAGTAGTCAATGAAAAAATTATGTTTGTTCTGGGACTTTAAAAATTTTGTCAAAATGTTGGACACTTTTACTGTTGGTATAAGTGTGGGGGGAAATGAAAAATGAAAATTAATATTTATTTAGTTTAGTACTCTAGTTTACAAAATTAGAAACATTGAGAGTTAAAGTGTTTTCTTTCTCTGTAATTTCACTCATCAAGAGTAGTTAGAGCTTGGCTTCTTCTTGTATCACAATATGGAGTAACCATTTTTTCTATGCTTTGCCAAATTATTATATCCAATTTCTAAGTTTGAATTAGCTCCTGACTTTTTAGCCTTTGACTTTCGGTGCTGTGAAATATCACTGGGGGTGCCTTTATTGTAAGCATTCTGCCTTGATGTGGAATTTTTATCTTTTTCCTAGAAACCACTTTCCTTCTTTATGTTAATAAACTCTCACCATCACCAAGTGTTTGCTGCTGTATAACTGATATCTGTCAAACAGTGACTATGTCACCGTCTCCAGGTAAGGGATTTTTTTTCTGTAGCTCCATTTATACTTGATTTGAGTTTCAATTCCAGTGTCACCAGTTTTTTCTTTGCTACTTTTTCATCTTTGCGAGACAGTTTCCTTTTTGAATATCCATTATTGTGGAATGTCTTGTGGGTTTATTACTGAAGCCTGGAGAAAGCATAGTGATATACTTTACTGTATGAGTATAGACTGACTAACACACGTGCACTGGCCAACCAGACTCAGGCATACTCTGAAGGCAGCAGTGTGACTGGTCACTAATCGTGCTATGCATCCATTATACACAGAGTGATTTGTGAACTGAGGAAGTGGTGAAGGTGTGCCATTACTGAGTTAGTGTAATGTGACAATTGGGATTTGAATGACATTGATGCAGACTGGTGCTATTTAACTGAACCCCAGGAACTGGAATTTGGACATGTTGGAATCCTGTGAAGTGGGTGTTGCTTGCCTCTAGTTGCCTAATTGTCATCATAATTTGAATTGTTTAACAAATAACTCACATTTAACAAGGCCTAAGCCGAACGTTTAATTTTCAACCTTAAACCTGCATTCTCTTTGCTTTATTAAATGACACTTCTTTCTTCTAGTTGTTCAAGTAAAAAAACTCAGAGTCATTTTTGACCCTTCACTTTCTCTTATATTGTACATCCAATCTGTTAGCTAAGTTGTCAGGTCCTATGTTCAAAATATAGTTAGAATCCTACCATTTCCCACTGCATCTTTGCTCATCTGGCCTGCTCATCTCAGCTGGCTTCCTGCTGGCCTCCTACTTCTACTCTGGTGCCACTACATCTCTTCTCCAGAGCTATGAGAATGACCCTTAAAGCCATCAGTTGATTATGTGCTTCCTGTGCTCAGAATCTTTCCCGGGTACCCATTTCAGAGTAAGAGCCAAAGTCCTCTAAGGGGCGCCAACATATAGTGGCACCTTACCCAGACTATTTCCTCTCTGACTTTCTCTTCTTTCACATGCCCTCTGGATCCTACTGGCTCCCTAGCTAGATAAATCAAGAATACTATGCCCTGAGCCTTGGCACTTATTTTATCCTTTCTCTGGTATATTTCTGTCCTATACATCCACGTGGCTTATTCTCTCATTTCTTTCATGCCTCTGTTCAAATGTCAAGTTTTATGTACAGTATAGCAGTACCCACCCCTTCCGTTTCTCATCTGGAGGCTCCATATTTCTCATACTGTTTTGCTTTTTCCCCATGGCTTCTGTTATTATTTTACATAGTGTATCTATTTGCTTATATACCCTGCCACTAGATGGCAGGTTTCACAAGGGAAGAGACTTGACCTGTTTTGCTCAAAGTTTTATCCCCAGAGCTTACAATGGTACCTGAATCATAGTAGGTCCTCAATGAATATTTGTTGAATGAATAGGTGAGAAGTATTGAGTATCACTTGTTTGTGAAAGTTTTGTTTGTATGTCTTTTTAAGATAGGGTTTCACTATGCAGTTCAGTCTGGCCTTGAACTCACTTTGTAGCCCAGGCTGGGCTCGAACTCCCAACAATCCTCTTCCTCAACTTCCTGTGTGCTGGGTTTACAGGTGTGCGCCACCACACCCGGCTTGGTTTGTGGAAGTTTTGAAGAACCGTGTTTCCAAGTCTGGCTTCTACCAAAGCAATCCTGGTAACTAGAGTAACAAACAGGGCAATGACTTTAATGCTTTCCTTTGTTGTAAATGGAGCTATAGAGCTGTCCTAGAAGTATAAACATCTGAAGTTAGTTTTTGATTATATAGCATATATATGTTGTTTGGGAACACTTCTTCTGGTACTATTACCATTAAATTTATCTTATTAAACTAATATTAAATTTTTCTTTATATAAATAAATAGAAACAAAAACATTCTTTATGACTTTGCTGTTTGGAGTTTTGTTTTCATTTATTTGTTTTGGACTGATGGGGAGGTGGAAGGAGGAGAGAGAACAATGCTGTCTGGAGGTACACACGTGTGCAAGAACCATGTGTGTAGCAGACGGATGGAAAAGGAGGCAAACAGGAGCATGGGAATGTGGCACTGGTTCAGGGTACCCTCCTTCAGCGATCCATCCGGTACCTCTCATAGAGCCATCTTCTTGGAGGACCAGGCCTTTTTTGTTCCAGCCATCGCTGAGGCCACCAGCTACAACCATGTGCACCTTCATAACCCTTTACTTTAACTGCACAATTTATTTTTTACTTTCTGCCCCAGGGCTTCTCTGCCTTCAGTAGGTGAAGGCCGTATAGGTATTTTAGACCATGTCTGAAAGTGTATGAGGGCAACCTAAAGACACAGGGGATGGAAACTGGCAGATAACAACTCCTGTATTTAATATCTTGGGTGAAAAATTCCGAGATGCATTTTTCAAGGTTCTGTTAGAGGATCAAAGGGGTTCAAGCCTCAGTGGCCTACGGAGGTAAGGGGTTTGATTGAATTGCATTTCTCTCCTTCCCTTCATACTTTCCCTAGTCTTCCTCTTTAGCTCCTTGGGAGTACATCTCAAAATAAAGTCCCTGTATACCACTAAGTAAGATAAGGGTCAAATAGAAAACCAACTTGAAAATTTCTGTGCTAACTGCTGAGAGGAACGCATGGTTCTGTAGTTACAGTGGTACCTCCATTCAGGGGTTCAGTTCTCTCCATGATTCTAGTCACAAACTGAAATGCAAGAGAACTGAACCAAATTTCCCCATAAGGTCAACATTGAACCTAACCACTGAATTTGATTCAGTTCTTGTCCAACTCAGTTGGAGACCAGAATTGTGGAAAGAATTGAGTTCATGAACCGAAGCACATTTATCTGCAAGATGCTGCTTCCTTGCTGAAAGACCTCGATAGCTCTCTACAGCCTGTAAAATAAAAACCTGGATCATTCATTATAGAAGTTAAAGCACAGCACTTTACACTCTGGTCTTAATTATTTCTTGAATAACTCTAAATCAGTCTTCTTATTTCTACCAAATGTGCCATCAACATTTGTGTCTCTTTCTTGTCTCTGTGTGTGTGTGCAAGTGTGTCTGTGTGTCTGTTTTCTTCTGAGGATTAATTCATGCTTTATATTCTCCTACAGGCTTCTGTAAACACTTAGCTTATAATAATCCCACCTTCTATATACCCTTGCTGGACTTTGTATCTGGACTACTCATTTGGTAGTTATGCCACCCTGCCATAAATTATTTATCTCTTTATTTATATATTCTGACTCAACTTCATTATAATCATCTGTGGGAATAGATTGTATCTAACAATTCAATATCTCCAGCAGTACTTCACACAATACCCCAAACAACAAATACTACCGATGTTGAGACCGACGCTGTGGTGACATGACCTAAGTCATGTTTATCAAAATGTATTCATCGAGGAATTAATAGGCATTAAAAGAACAACAGTGTTCTATGTTCAGTTAACCTGGGAAACCCCAAAGGACTTCTCTGAGCCTTTAACCAACGTTCATTGTAAATCTCTAGGAGGAAATCACAATATACAAAACTTACATGGGCATAGAAAATTTTTCGTGAAAGATTTCCACAGGCTTGCCTCCTGTGGTGCCATTTTTAACAGCAGAGATTTAGAACTGCTTCACAATACATGATTTTCTACACTACACAGAAATTTTGGGAATCCAGGGCAGAGCTAGGGGAAAGGGGATAGATGATGGTGGCAGAAAAAAAGTAACATGTGGTATAAGAGAGGCATATATATTAGGAGACAAAATATTCACATACCGAAACTCGCTAATGACATCAGGAATAGCTATTTTAATATGTCAAATATTTTTGGCATGCATTTAATGTAATCAAATATTTTAGTCTTTAATTTTTTAAGCTAATAAATTAGGCTAATACATTTTTATAATTGAGAAATCCTGCTTTCTGAAGTAGATCTTACTTAGTTGTAGAATAACTATGCCAACACATTGCTAGCTTTGACTTGTTCGTCTCTGGCTTTGGATTTTAATTTTGTTCATTTTAAGCATTTGCATTTTCTTCATTGTGGTGTAGTATGTGTCAGGTTTGGGCACTGGTATTATGGTAGACCTGTAAAGTGCACTGAGAACCTGTGTATTCTCTAAAGCTAGAGACGATTCATCTGCAAACCTCCTGAATGTGGTGCCATTTTTAACAGCAGAGGTTTAGAATATATATTTTCAAATCCTATTAAGATGGGGCTGTGCAAGTGTTCCACTTATCGTTCAACCACATTTTGGAGTTACATTTTATTAGAACACCATCTGTTTCCTTTAGATTTTAAAAGTTGTTGGCATAAGAAAAGTGGTAGATACTGTCAGTGGTTGGTGAGCATAGAAGACACTTTATAAGTAGAAAACATTCCTGTACAGAAACCAGAATGATGGTTAAAAATATAGTTGGATCATTTCACTCACTTTCTGACTTTTCATCACTATCCAGACTATAAAATGCAGACTTCTGATGATGGTCCGCAAAGCCCCTGTGGAGGGGAGGCCTGTGCGGCCACTCCAGCTTAGCCTTGTGCCACTCCACCCATGCTCCCGTCGCAAACATCTCCCTTCTCTTCTTTTACTCCACGGTGCGACCTTTATCCTTGCTGTTCCTTTTCCTTGTATCATCAGGAATAAGTAGAAGATCATAATAAAAGCGAGGATCATAATTTAGATAGGTCCTTTGCAGGAGGTGACATTGAAGTTGTCATCTGTAAGATGGGCAGAAACCAGTCGCATAAAGGTCAGAGGAAAAAGGAATGCTCACTTTCTAGGTTAAGATTCCCCATGGTCATTCTCAGACAAAACGTGCCATTGATTCCTTTACAGCACAGATGGCAACATGTAATTCCTTATTCACACAATTATTTGTCTTCTCGCTAAGCTGTAAGCTCCATGACTATAGGAGCCTGGTCTGAGTCATAACTCAGTGAATTACACTTTGCATTTTCCCTCTAAGTGGAAAGAAGTAATGATTAACAGTAATAAAGCATCAGCTATATAAATGTTTAATGAGATCTGATCTTAATACATATGTGAAGCAGCAGGTTTCCCAGGTACTCATGTAGTAGAAAGAAAAGGGACATTGGACTCTGTTGGGGATATTGAAGAGACAATATTGCAGTGCCATTCTCCACTGTGGTGAATATCCCGAATCTTCCAAGATTTTAATATCTCCAAATATAATCCATTTATAAAGTCTCACATACTAAAACTCCACACTTCTGTCTTACATCACTATTTAACTTTTCATTTTGTTTCTCAGTTAGCTTGAGTTTCTCAAATGGAGACAGTCTCTTTTCCTCTTTCCCCCCCACTCCTTCTTCTCCTTCTCCCCCTCCCTCTTTGTCTTTTCCTCCCATTCCCTCCCCCTTCCTCTCCCCCATATCTCCTTCTCCCCTTCCTTCTCCTCT
>PVJX010035877.1:0-17916 GCA_004027295.1 Dolichotis patagonum | reverse complement strand
AAAAGCAGCCAGAGCAGGAGCGGGGAAGAGCAAGGCTCTTGGCTTCCCTTGTATTATACACAGGCCAGCCCACCCAGGGTGGGTGTAGTGCTCCCAGAAGCTGCTTGCCCTCCTCTTGAACAGGACTGGATATTTACAAAGTAAGAACCTTGGCTCCCTGCTGAGTCTCTTAGTTAAACTTCTAAACTTCTCAAATTGAACCCATGTATCAGCCATAACTGGTGGGCACATGGTCTTTCCCATTGTGGGTGTAGTTTAGAGTTCAGCCCCTTTGCTAGATTCGTTACATATGCTTCCAAAACTGGTTGATAGATCTTAGCTACTGCTGTCTTATTTCTTGTTTTCTTAATTCCTTTTGTACATAGCATTCATAGTTATGATTCTTACATTTCTTCATTTTTGTTTAGAATTTTTTGTGTGAGCATGAAAATAAGTACAGGTCATAAAATTACCATGATAAACCATAAACTGAAGCACTGAAACTTCCACCTTCAATCCACATATGTTGACGACTGCCTGCAACGTATCAGGAGATGCCCAGAGAGTGAAAGATTTGCATTATACCCAGAATTCTCACCTGTCCAGGGAAGACTGCCTAAGTGGATAAGCAGGCAGTTGAAGGACAGGTGCAGGCATGTACCCAGAGTTTGTTATGGGTGATAACAGGAGTGCAAGGGGCTTAAGCACATGCTCTATACCTTATCTTTTAGAAAACATCCCTTTAAATAGTATTTCCAGGGCTGGGGATTTAGCTCAGTGGCATAAACACCTGCCTAGCAAATGCAAGGTCATGAGTTTGATCGCGGGTACCCCCCCAAATTTGAATAAATAAATAAATAAATAAATAAATCTATAAGTAGTATTTCCTCATTATGCCATGTAATAGATGAAAATGGTATAAAACCAGGTCTGTAAGAGAGAAAACTAAGAGTTTAAATATTAAGAACAAAAATAATGAAAGTAACTAAAGTGGCAAAAAAAATAAGCATCTGGAAATATTCAGAAGAAAAAAATCTCTGAGAGGGAAAACAACTAAGAATCTACTTAATTAACTTTTCTAGAGAAGTGCAGAAAAGTTATGAAAGGAGAACTCTTAAAAGAACGGTCTCAAGACAACAAAGAGAGCCATTTCTACAAATTCAATGTATGTTTGAGCTCTAGGCAAAGTTAGTGGAAGGCATGTACTAACCCAACTTTTAAGTTTCAAGCAACAAATTGAAAAAAATTCTAAAGACGTCCAGGCAGCCAGAAAATGAAGGTATTATTCATTAAAATAACTAAAAAATCAGGTTAGCTTTAAAATTCATACCTAACATCTAGACTTGATTATGTTGACATGGGAAAACAGAATTCAGAAAGTATTATATAAGGAATCCTAAATAGGTAAGACAAAAATTTGTAAAAATATAAACATTGAAGGAAAGTATGCTAAAATATTGAGATTATCTCCAAGTGTTGTGAATTATAATAATGCACATTCTTACACTATTTCCTACTCTCCAAATACTGTAGAATGACCACATATTATGTTACTCATTTTTTTAAATACAGATAACAATTGAAAAAAAGAGAGAAAAATCTTGCCTACAAGCATATTTACAGAGTAAGCTATTTCTGATGAGGATCGTCCAATTCACAAACAGTTTCCTGAGTTCACTCACTCTTAAACTCTGCCCTTACCTTAAAGATATGAGTAATCCTGCGATATTTCCTTCAGGAATTAGACAAATTTCAAAATCTTACTATAAGCTTTCACCAGTCCCAAAACTTCGTATAATTTTTGGAATGTTTAGAGCCATCAACACAGCCTTTTTGTAGAAAACACTATTTTCCTGGGAGTTAAATATTGAAATTTCAATGGAGGCAGTGATTCGTCAAAGCTAAATATCTTCTTAAGTGTGAAACCATGCTGCTTATATCAGGCCTGAGATGCACAGTTTCTGTCAGGGTTAGAATGATAAAGAATCTTCTGAGAAATATCAGGTTTGTCTTTTTTTCTTTTTGGAAAGCTAGTATCAAAACTATATGCTGTTTCATATAAAACACAATGAAATAGTAGAACAGATATGAACTGTAGTCTTCTAAATTGTAGGATGCAAAATTTTAACTATAAAACCAAATAGGCTGGATTCACAGTTTCTTCTTCTTTTTTTTTTTTTTTAATGAATGCATCTGATGCTGGAAAAGAATGACACTGACTTGAAGTTGAAGGTTGTAGTTCATTCTTGGATTCAAGCAGTGCAGTTATACCTTCTGAAAGGGAGCGGCACTTCTTATATTAGTATTTATTAAGGGAATGACCATCTGCATCGAGAGGGGGGAGTTAACAGAAGCTGTAAATCTTGAGGTACAAAACAAAGTGGGACAGCATTCAACCAGAGTGACAAGGGAACCAACACATGGGGAAAGGTGTACAATTAACATGTGATTTGCTTTTCCACAAATCTTGTCAGGTTTCCTTCTCAAACTTGACCAAAGCTAGTAGCCTGTCTCAGAAAGCTACATTTTTTATCTTGATTTGCATAATATTGGCATTATTATACTAATTTCTTCATAACCTACTTAAATATTAAAAAATGAAAGATGAATTTGTGACCAAAATTTTTAAAAGCTATACTTAAAATAGTCTGATGTTGAAGAATTATCTTGAAAAGCCATGAAGTTCTCAGAAAAGTCAGTCATGATGACAGCAATCTTAGAAGTTTGCCATTCTTTAATGTGGGTCTCAATTTTCAGGGTTCAAAACACTAACCCATTCATTAGAATGAAAAACCCAAGAAGCATTTGATTTAGTTCACTCTGTTCTAAATGTTACTGTTAATTTTCATTGATAGTTGTAATTATTCTGTGAAAAATGGATGCTCTCAAGGGTGACCTTTCGTGGCGTTTTTTGTGGATAAACGTGACTGGCTTCTAAGTCGGACATCCTGGATTGGGTGGCAGGATGAATTTGGCCATAGCTCAGAGAGCTTCAATGAAGTTAAATGAGTTTTCTCTAACAGCAGAAATGCCTCAGGTGGAGTGACTCCAAGATTATCCAATTCTAGAGTGTAATGGTGATCTCAGAGACTCACATGCTTTCTATCTTCTGCTCTGTTATTCTCAGATAATTGGTCTTAAACTGGCACGCTCCAAGAATACAAAATTGTTACCACAGCTGTTAGCACATGTAGGAACTACAACATACCGCAGAAGCAGCAGAAAAGGACACGTTTCTCTTAGTCTCTCTGGTTGTTTGTTGGGTTTAGGGGATATTTTTGTTTTGGTTTGATTTGGTTTTTGGGTTTTGGTTTTGCTTTTGGTTTTGCTACTAAGACATTCAGCATGGGGTCTTTGCACTGAGCTACCTCCGCAGCCTCCCTCAACTTTTTAGTTTTGTTGTGGTTGTTTGGTTGGTTTTAATTTTGGGATGGGATCTTATTAAGTCACTAAATTGCCCACTTACTCAATAACCCAGGCTGGGCTCCAACTGGCAGTCCTCTGCTTCAGCCTTCCAGAGTGCTAGGGTTATAGGCCTGTGTCATCACAGCCAGATTTGAGTATTTTTCTAAGCACAAAATATTACTTCAGAATCCACCCTGAGCAGACCTCCCTTAGTATCGTATTGACCCAATTTATATCCTAAAACCTACACCAACACAAATACAGCCAGGAGCGTGGGTTGACTATGTTAGACTAAAAAGATGAAAGCTGCCTATGAGGTAGAAATAAAAATAGTTTCCCTTGGCATATATTAGCTACCTTAGAGGCAAAAGGGAAAGCTGAAATTTACCAAAAGAAATAAATGATGGAGAATAGAGGATTGATTTGTAGTTAACAGTTCTTGCTACAAATTAAATGTAATTCCTTAGCTATTTAGTGACCTTTAGAATATAACCAAACATTGCTAACTTAAAATTCTTCCTTTGTTACTAGCAACAGCATTACCCCTTCAAAGGGTCATAAAAAATTATAAATGATCTAGCATATATGAAAGCATAGATATTTCACAGATGTTTACTATTTTTAAGTGCTGTCATACCACTCTAATTTTTAAAACAGTAACATATATTGTAAGGATTTTACAAATTAAACAGAATTTACAAATTAAAAAACAATTTAATTATTTTTGTAAAATTCTACTCTAACGGAGCTTTATCCTTACAGAGGTAAGAGTTACATTACTTCTAGTCTATCTTCTCAATGGACAAAGAACTGTCATTCAAAATCAAAAAGTAGATAACTGTTTATTCAGCTTAGCTCCTGCTGTGGAATTATCATTCATTACATAAGAGCAAACTTGGGCATGGTCAGTACCTTATCAGCATAGCTTAAATGTGGCTCAATTCAGAGATAACACCATTTTCCCAGTGGGATAAATGAAATACATGGCTGTTTGATGTTCTACTAAAGGGGATATTTTGTGGCAAGGTACAAAATAAAGCAGGTGCTTCAGCATGCTCTGCTGGGCAGAATGACAAGTGATGCTTCCCCAGAGTAATAGCAAAAGACAGATTTAGTGATTCTTGATCTATGATGGAGAATCCACATACCACTGCTGAAGATTAAACTCTGCCTGCCGAAGTGAGAGTATTTGCATTTGCTCTCTCGGGAGAGCTTTTATCCAAGGTGGAGTCCTGAATGCTGTCACCACCTGACCAATCTCTCAAGGAGGGTTTCAAAATCAAATGAAAACAATGGAAATGCTGCAAATGTAAGAATCAAAGGCTCTCTGGTTTCTAAGATGCTGTGACTCCTCACTAGCTAAAAAAGTACAGACACTGCACAATGTGGTCCAAGTATTAACCAGAAATTTCAGTAGGTACCAAATGTTCTTCACATTTACTTATTTATAAAAGTGTGCTCCCTGGAGATTACTTATCAAAAGATACCATGTACTGAACACTCTTGGTCAATTGTGGTCCTAGTGCCGACCAAGTGCTCATACAGAGTTTTGAAAATAGAATGAGACCAACATCAAAGGCTTCAGCTTCTACCTAAACAAGAGAGCAGCACAGTCAAGGAAAAAAGCCATTGCCTGGTTTGAAAGAGTGTAATTGAACTAATAATTCCTTTTCCATGTAAATTTCACAAGACCAAAACAAAAAACTTCCAATTTCTACATCTCAGTTGCTTTAACTACAAAATCAGAATAATATAAAAAAGTTTCATGTAATTCCTATCTCAATTACTTTCTAAAACTTCAAATATTTACATGATAATGATTTTTAAAGAAATATCAGCTCCATATAATTATTAAGTGATGTCCATTAAGCATACAAAATCACAGATCCAGTGCATAGAAGAAGAAAATGTGTGGAACTAATACATCAATACTAATAATTAAGATATGGTCAGTTTTAGATAGGAAAAACACTAGATAGTTATAATTTTGGATATATATTTTATATTCTTAAATGTTACATTATCAATATAGCTGTAGGCAGCTGAGTTAGAAATATTATAGGCAGTCAGATAGGGTTGGGCCCTTGAAGGAGCCAGCACAGAAGACCAGGTATCTTGCAAACTTGGAGGAGACAGACAGCTCTGCCGTGGGGCAGATCTCAAGACAAAAGGCAAAACAAATACAAGCACACCCTAAGTATAAACACCAAGGATTGATATTTAAGTAGGTATGAATCACCTTGAAGAAGCCAGAAGTCACCATCCCAACTCCCTACAGAAAGTCACTGCTCTTTAAACATGCCCACTTGTTATGTGAACTCGTTTCCCCATTTGTCCCCAATTTGGTCAATTTTATTTGAACAATTAATCTTGTTGGTTGACCATAGCTCTGTCCCACCTCGTGTTCTATTGTCTTGTGAATTACCATGTTTTTCCCCTCTTGGATCTATCTCACTTCATGGTTTTGCACTGTAAAAGTCCCTAGAAAAGACAGAGTCCTTGGCATCCCACTCAGGACCCCTTCTGTCTCTCTTCCAAACAGAAACATTCTTCTTCTCAATAAATATATTCTGCTCTTAATCTCCATTGTTCCTAAAATGCGTTCTTTCAATTTTAGAGAACATTACCTCTTAACAGACATCCAGTAGGTTGGAAGTTTAATTCCCTTATACCAATATGACTTCAGAATACATTAAATAATTCATCAAAACCATGGAGAAATTATTGTAAGTAGAAATTATTGTAAGTATATTGTAAGTATGTTTTAATATTTCTTAAATATTTTAAGGTATTCCTCCATAGTAACAGATAAAATTTAAAAATATTCTATCACTTCAATATTTTCAAAAGATTTGATAAATTCAAAACTTATTCATGACAGTAAATATAAATTGTAAGTAAACTAATAATAAAAGAAAGCATTATCAGTTCAATAAAAGGTAGTGTCTCAGACCTGCAGCACTTTACTGTCTAATAAGCATTAAACATTCATTTAATCTTGATGTCATTTGAAATCAAGAACAAAATTAAAGTAGTAAATCCATGATTTAGGAAGGAGTTCATCCCTGGAGAATGTTCAGAAGTCTGGAAAGTGAGTCTCACACAAACGCTGTGAAAGTTCAAAACCTGAATGCTTGTAAGCCAGGGATTACCTTGTGGGTTATGTCTGTGTCTAACCACCATTAACCTAGAACACCAAGTAATAGAGTAAGAAAAAGCTTACAAGTACACAAGGATTTAAAAGCAATGTCAGAAAATAATGTCTGAATTACTTTTTTTGTTCCTAATACAAAAATACCCCACATGCACAAGTTAGAAGAAGGAAAGTTTATTTGGCTCAGTTTGTAGAAGTTTCAGTTCATAGTTGGTTGGTTTCAAGGCAGGGTGGAGCAGCAGAGGCATCACAGAGGCAAAGCAGAATAGGCAGAAGGCAGCAAGCACCAAGCAAGTGCCAGCTAGAACATTCTCTCTCCCTTACATTCCATCTAGGCTTCCTGAGTTTAGGGCAGGCAGGACTCACTCCAAGGACAAGGCACCTGTGTAATCCTACCCAGCAGTATTTCAAACCAATCAGTGGACTAATTTAGTAATCCACACACCCTTGATTGCAGCATCACATACGCTGGATCCAGCCACCTGTGAAATGCCCCACACATGAGGGCATGAGGCTTTAAGGGACATCTAGAAACAAGCCATAACACCTGTTAGTATTTAGAGAATTACATAATGGTCTACATAACATAATCAGAATCCACAGGTACACGCAGGATTATTTGGGAAAGTTAGCAAGATGAATACATAAAAATCAACTAAATTTCCATATATTACCATAAAGAAATAGAAATTTGATTTGAAGAGGGCATTTTCTACAAAAAAATTGAATAACCTATATTGTATCTATTTTTAAAAACTATTAAGTTTATTGGATAATATAAAAGATGTAAAATGATATAGAGATAAAATAAAATAAAAGAAAGATACAGAGTGCTATATTTTGGCCTGGAAAGAAATGAACTAAAATCCTAAAGTTGTCAGTTTTTCACTAAGTCAAAGAAGAAATTAATTGTAATTTAAAAGTAAATTGTGACTAGATTTTAATTAATTAATTAAAATAATTCTCCTGATGGCAGAAATCTAGTCTAGCCTTTCACGCATGTTGGGCAAGAGTTCAATCACTGATCTTCCCACATGCAGAAACTCTGAATGTATTTTAATGGGAATCTATTTAATGGAAATATTTTAATGGAAAGAATACTGCCGAGAATGGTTAAGACACATTCAAAATAATAGAATAGCATATACATTATACTATTCCTTTGGAGGAATGATAAAGCATTGAACAGTAAGTTACTAAAATAATTTTGTATCTGTATTTATTTCTCAAATAAACACCGACAAAATGGAAAAATGTTAACATTGCTACATTATTACTATTTAAAACCATATGATCATCTCAACTGAAGCATTCAATAACATTGAACATAGCTTCATAATAAAAGTTCTGTACAACTTAGAGAAAAAGTACCTCAAAATAGTAAAAGCTATAAATGATTAATCTGTAGCCAGTATCATACAGAATAGAGAAAATCTCAAAGTGTTTCCTTTAAGTTCAGAAACAAGACAAGGATAGCGAAGCTATTTAATAAAATACTAGAGGTCTCAGCAAAGCCCTTTGGCAATGAAAAGAAATGAACTGTGAAGGAAGAAGTTACTTATTGTTATATGGTTGTGTTTTTTGTTCTTGGTTTGTGTGTGTGTGTGTGCATGTGTGTGTGGTACCAGAAAGTGGGCCCAGGACTTTGTGTATGCTTGGCCAATACTCTCCACTGACTGAGCTACCATTCTTTATTTTATGTTTGTTTGTGTTTTTTAAATTTTGAGACAGGGTCTTCCTACATGTGCTGAAATGGCTTCAAACTTGTGATCCTTCCATCTCAGCCTCTTGGGTATCTGAGATTATAGGTGTGTGGCACTATACCCAACTCAAATGTCAAGATTTTATACATAGTAAACTTATATATATATGTTATATGCTCCATCAAAATAATGTTAGAACCTATAAACAATAATGAACTTATCACAAAAGAAATTGTTGCAATAGCATTGAAAATCTGAAGAATAAGTTTAACCAAAGAAGTGAAATATCACTGAAAAAAATTATAAAACCATAATGAAAGAAACTATTGAAGACACAAAACATAAAAATCAATCTCATTTTCATGAATTAGAAGAATAAATTTCAGAATGATCCTATCACCCTATATCATCTGTAGCTGTAGTGAAATTCTGTCTAAATATCAACAATTTTTTTGGACAGAGAAAATAACCTGTTAAAACTCAGTAGCAAGCACAAAAGACCTAGGATAGAAAAGTGATTATCATAACAGTAAAGGCTGACAGCATTACAGTATCTGACATTAGAATATACTAAAGAGGGACAGCCACAAAAACAGAATGACACTTTCATGAAATCAAACAAACATGACCCAGAAATTTTACAAAATCATTTCACCAAATGATACTTGCACTCTTACGTCTATTGCACCATTACTCACAATAGCTAAAATGTTAAATCTTCCCAAAAGCCCTCAAGTGGATGGATGGATAAAGAATCTATAGCATGTAGACACAACAGAATGTTATTCAGCCTTAAAAAAGAATGAAGTCCTGTCATTTTCAGCCATGTAGGTAGAACAGAAGATCACCATGTTAGGTGAAATAAGCCAGACAGATACTACCTGTCTTGCTTATTTCTCGAAACTATTAAGGCAGGCTTGAATAAGAATGGAATGGAGCAGAGATCACTACAAATCAGGAAGTGTGGAAGAAAGGGAGAATACAAAGAACTTCAAAAAGAGCAGAAAAACATGGAGTAAAGGAAGTCAGATTTTTCTTCAGCACAATAAGGTAACTAGTAGTTAAAAGAATGTATTTATAGAGCAAGAAACAAAAAATAAAGAGTTAAAAAAACATATAAAAGTGACTAGGATTTGAAGAATTGGAATTACTTATTAACTTGTAATTATCACAGATTGATACATGTGACAATTAAAACATCTTATTGCTTAGAAGTCTAAGAATTCTGGCAAAATACCGAATTAAGGTCTTTTAGATAGCTACCACCTATATTTCCACAATTGGGCTCATTTCACTCTTGTCTCTTATTCTTTTATCAATTAAATGTTTCTTACATTTCCAGAATAAACTTATATTTCCAGCTACTTTTCAGTTTTAAGATCAGTGGGGTTGGGATGGCAATGGAATTATAAAATGGAAGAAAAAAAGGAGACAGTTAAAAAGCCAGCATTCAATAATCTTTTCAACTCCTAACTCACCACCTCCACTTCACTCAAAAATAGCAATCTAATAAGATTGAATTTATCAATATTTGGGATTTAAGAATCAACCCTCCAGACCGGGGATATAACTCAGTGACATAAGCATCTACTTAGCAAGTGCAAGGTACTGAGTTCAACTTCCAGTATCAAAAAAAAAAAAAGAAAATCACCCTCCCTCCTTAGCTACCCCTGCTGCAGATGCTGTAACTACATAGAGAATATTTAGTAAAAACTGTCAGAGAGTGAAATGGTCTTATTCATTTACCTACTCTCTTGCTTCTTCTACTTGCCTACTTCTTCTTTCCTGAATACAATCTCTTACTTTTACTTCCAGAAAGAATAAATAGGATCATTTTATCACTTAAATGTAGGATCCTAGAAAACATTACCATTTGCATGCATGTAAAATATGTGTATTATTTATTTATTTATTTTTAGATATGTGTTTTTAAATGTGTATATTTAAAGTTTACTTAAAATTTTTAAATAGACAAGGATTTTTGTCTTTACTTCTTACAAAAAGACCCTTATTCTCAACTATCTTAACATTTAGGTAAAGATACTTTTTGGTGTATCTCTGAATTAGAAAAATATTTTATTTTACTCAGAAAGCCAATTTAGATTAATAATAAAAAAGACTCTGAGTGCCCAGTTTAAATTACGAGAGGTCTTGAGGAATTTGGCTTTCTACTTCTGGATCATATATCTGTCTGTTTATGTGTTGCACGGTGCTCATATTAAGTCTACTGGGGTCAACTACTACTCCACTTCTGAATTAGTATTTCAATATATGCTTCATATTAAGTGGCCAGGTAAAAGGGTGCAATAAAAGTGTACCTTGTGACACCGAGTCCACTCATGCCATTACAGAAAGCACAGTGTCAGCTCTTTCATTTCCATTACACATCCTATTTGCTCAGAAATTATATACAGAGCCATAAAAGTTTGCTTGGCTGAGAGCTCAGACCACAAATAAGCAATTAGATAAGAACCATAAAATGACTAAGACAACTGATGAGTAAAATTTGAGCCTATAGTGTCTGTGACCTGGGTTCTATGCCAGTTATATTCTTCCCTTTATAACCAGAAAACTCCAGAGAAGCCATCCCAAGAAAGAAGGAAAAGAGCTAGGTGAAGACCTAAGTATCTGAGGCTACTCGGCAGACAGATTTGCTTTTTCCTTCACCATAGCTGGGAAACAAAAGGAATCACAGTGATGATGAAATTTGCACTTTGATGATATTTTCATGTGTCAAGAACATTTTTGAGAAAGCATCAAGAAAATATCCATGACAGGTCCCTAAACATAAACAAAAGCTTACCTTATGGGACAGGCATAAGTCACAAGACTTTTTTTTATAAATAACTATGTATTTATTTTATATTTGAAACAAGAGGTGTGATCAGCAAATACACTGAATATTTAAATTTTAAAAACAATTAAATATAGCAAATTTTACCTTGTCATAATCCTTCTCAAAATTCTCCTCTCACTTCAAACATACTTATCCTGTTGGTCTGGCCACTTTCTGGAGCAGTTCTGAAAGTCTTCTACCATGAGCACCTTTGGTGTGGGGGGCTTCCTCGGTTTCTTGAATCTATTCAAAGCATTTACTTTTCACATTCATTTTTAACTTTAGGGAACAACAAGAGGTTGCACAGTGCCAGATATTCTGGATAAAGTGAAAGAGGACACACAAAATGTTTTTATTTGACAAAAATCCTTATGTGGGAAGCAGTGTGTGACATGGGACATTCTAACAGGAGAATGAAAGTGTTTCTCCATTTCTCAGGCCATATCACCTCTTAAATATTCCTAGAAGACTTTAAACTATTCAAAGTTCTCCATAGTATCCCTGGGTACAAGTTTAGTCTGTACAGTTTTGTATTCTATGAATAAATTTCTTAAATGTTCTATAAGCCCATATAATATTCAGATTTCTCCATAGTGCTCCTGGGTTCAAAATCAGTCTGTACAAATCCATCAAGAAAAATGAAAAGCACATCACCTCGGTGGTGGAGCTTGATTGACATACTTACTCCCTTTGCATGAGAACTGGGTGATAGTCATCGAGAATTCTGAAATTTGTCTCAGGATCATAACCATAAACCCAAGTTGCATCTCCCATGATGACAGTTCATTAAAAGCTGGAATCTGAAATGATACAATCAAACAGTTCCACTGAAATGTGTTGTTTGTGCTTCGTGACTTACAGCACAAAGCATACCTCACAACCAAATAGCTGCACTGAGCAAGCTGAAACTTGCCGTGCAACGTTACTAAGAGTCAACACCATGTATAGTAATGAAAATCCACACCTGTCCAGGGATGGCATGCAGCAGAGACACTGCCCTATTTCAATCACATTACCTATCATGTAACAATGGATGTGTTACCTACATTGATTTCTCAGCCCCTGCTGGCACTGCAACTCGAGTTGCTACAACAACATAGCACAGAGTGGATGGTTTTAGAATAGATTCTTATTTCTCACAGTTCTACAGGATGAAAATTCAAGACAGCCTTTGGAATGGTTGAGTTCTTCATAGCAGCCCCCTTCATTACTTGAATAAAGCAACATTTCCTCTGAATCCTCATATGGGAGAGGGAAAGAGAGAGGACAAGAGACAGGCAGAGCAGGAGGAGGTCAGAGAGAGAGAGAGAGGGACCACCCAAGCCAGCCAGCACAACCTGGCTATGGTCTCTCAGCCTCATCCTATAAGGAGATGACACTAATCGCAGATCCAGGTCTCAGCCTCTTGCTCTAAATCTAATTCCCTTTCTAAGGCCCTATCTCCAAAGACCATCAATTTAGGGGTTAGAGCTTTCACGTGGAGATTTTGGGAGGACCCAAATATTTGGACTGTAAAAATGAGGAGATTTGTTTATCCCTGTCTAGCTGTTTTGTCCAGTTGTCTTAATATAAAGTACTGTGTTGCCTATGTTGTCCTGTTCTGATCTGCTCTGTACTGCCCCCTTTTGTTTTATTCTCTTTCAAATAAAAAAAAAAATAAACCAAGTAAGACCCCAACATTCAGTGTTTCAGTAACCAATTACTGTGCATAAGACTGGGGCGCTGCAACCCTCTCTGCAAGAGATCACCTTACACCCAGCATCACTGCCAGGGATGCTGCCCATTGAACTATTGTACTTCTTGTTTGGATTACTCAGCAGAGAACCTCTCCTATCCTTATTAAAAGATAGTCAAGTATAAATTATGTTATGTAAACTACAGAACATTCTTGGTCTATTGTTTTCTAGAAGCTGAATTATCAGAATTTTTAATTTCTACTCTGCAGTTTGACAGCTATGTGAATATGAAGAACCACTTAAACCCTCCTTGCCTCAGCTTCTTCGTCTCTAAAATGATGAAACTAATACCTTAGGCATAAGTTTTTGTGCTATATTGGTGACTAAATGGTAACTACTTAAAATAATGACTAAAATACATTAACTAAATAATTGTTAGGAAATAAAATGGCCAAAGCTTTTTTGGTCCATACTCTCCTAGCAAGAGTTTTCCAAATCCACATTTTCATAGATAATGAATATATATGGATATTGGTAATGATCCAATGTTATACAAGTGTACAATAAATGAAAAGTAAAATAGAGGAATAGGCAATGAATTCACCCCTTTTTTTTGCAAGTCTCACTGTGAAGTACAGTTGGTAACACAAAACAGAGCACTTGAACCATTTTACAGTCTTACCAGTTCTCTGCCACGCATTAAGTAATCAGTTTAGACATGAAACTACTTACCTTAAGTATTACTCAATAGTTGTCATTTATTTCCTTTTAAAGAATTGAGTGAATGCAAATGTTAGCATCTCATTTAGTACTTTTATTATGGCAAAATATTTCATAAGTTTTATTCTCATGAAATTTATTTAACTAAAATCTACTTAGTATTTTACTGTCCTGAAAAAAGATTTAAAAAAATTTAAAAGTGGATTTAGTTTGGTCAAGTGTGGGCTCACTGATAGATCGATATTGTTAAAGTGCATTTTTGCCAATAGCAAGCTAATATTTCCTATAATTCATTTAAATAAAAATATTTTATTTTCTTGTAGAAATTTACAAATGCTAAAATCCATACTAGCTTGACTTATAAAAAAGTAAAACTGTAAAGATGCTTAAGTTACACCTTCAAATGGAACAAGATCTACAGCTCCAAATTACCACCATTTAAATTATTAGCAGTGATTACACTGAATGTTGTGTTATTTTGAAGGAGTCTATAAATCTTAACCTTACATATCAAATGGTTCCTTTATCATAGGAGAATGAAAACCACACACAAGAGACTGTATCTGTAAAGGAAATCACAAGTAAACAAAAATTTCCCTGATGCTTGTGGGAGACAACTCCAGTGACTTCCTTTGAACCCAAAACAATTACTGTGACTTTGATTCTCTCTTCAATGGGCTCTCAGCATTGCAAATAAGGCTAGCCGAGGTGCTAACATGCAATCTCTGTAGCCAACAGACAGTCCTGTTTCCTCACATAGTGTTCTCCATACAGGATATGAGCATTCGAGATGTTAGAGCAAATTGCTCCAGGAATGTCAACTGGGTAGAACCTCAAGATAAGAGGCTATGACTCCCCGGGACACAAGAGTTTGCATATCAGAACCAAAGTGATAGCCCCCCAAAACAATCCCTTTGCTACCTAAATTGGATTATGTAAATCAATCCTTCTACATATCTTTATCTCTGCAATTTACAGAGATGCCAATCTTGCACCTGGCCAGCCGGCTCAAATCACTCACATAATCCCCCCATCCTCACTGTCACTCATCCCTGAGCCACCCCCTTCTTCACAAGATAATAAATTCTGAGGGAGGCTGAGATTCAAGGCCTTTGCCCACATGTCCTTGCGGGACTGGAATTAGGACCTCTTCGCTGCCCTTAACTTGGAATGTGTCTTGGTGTTTTTATTCTCACCGTGGGTTGCACTGGTGGTGGTAGATTGGAATTATCTTGCTGGAATTCCAATGACATCTTGATGGGATTACAAATACAAACTCTTGGATTGTGAGGAAAACTAGAAGGAGGATTATAACACTTGGATGACTGACCTCTATATTGGGGAGTTTACAATAGTGCTAACATCACGTATGTCTCTTTCACTGGGCAAATTCAGCAACTGTTTTACTTTCAATAGGATGACATAGAGGACGAGGTCAATCTATAGACTTATACTGATAGAGTGGGGAGATGGCAGTGATTCTGAAAAGTTCTTAGCAGGCAAAGATGATCCAAGCAATCATATACAACGACTTCTTGCCTGGGCATGAATGTAAAGAGGTGAGACAGGGACAAGTCCACCACTTGGACTCAGCTAATCAGCCCTCCTTCCCCGGCAGCCAGCCCGCCTCACTCTTGCCGGCACAGGGAGGCTGCTGCTCTCCTACAGGATGCGACTTCTCAGGATCTCTCCATCCTTAACCTGCCTCTTCCCACATTCTGAGAGTAACGCAGACGCTGAGCCTCTGTGTGTCACAAATGCCTGTAAGCACAGCGCTAAGTCGTAATTCGATCACATTTAAATGAATGGGAGAGGGGACCAGTGAACACAAAGTAGTTTGGGACTATTTCTCCTGTCTAAAGCTTCCATGAAAGAGTCAACTTGGAATAATAAAAGAAGAGCAGGATCCACATCATAAACAATGAGAAATTTCAGTTTAGTCTGGAAAACATGTGATGAGATTAAAGAAAAATCATATATGCATCTTGCTTGCCTGACAGCGGCTAATACCTGATGTGACTGGAGTAGGCAATGGAGAGACCTTGTCAGGTCATGAACTGGTAGTGGAGGGTTAGCAGCTCAGCCAGCTGCAGGACAATCAGGGAACCAATTCAGAACACATATGTGCTTCTTGGTGGGTTCTTTCTGCTAAAGCCACACTGAGGAGAAAGCGTCCTACTCTGATTATAAAAGGGACCTTGTAGTGACAAGCTTTTGACAAGAACAGTCATTAACAGACACAAAGCAAAGCTTCTAATGGTTTTGGGATGCATGGAGCAGACAGTCTCCTCTGCAGTAGCAAACCATCCAATTCTGGCTCTCCTTCTCTCCTCACTGGCTGACTGCTGTACCTCTGAATTTGCATAATGAATGTTTCCAACCAAGAGGAAACCTGAAGAGAAAATAACAGACTTGCTGTAATTTTACATAGCTATTCTCATCAATCTCAAATGAACTTTATTCATCTTTCAGGTTACACATTCACATCAAGGAGTGTAATATTTGTTGTTAAAGAGAAAAATATCATCATTTAAAAAAATAAAGAGAAAGAGACAAGGGAAATCATGTTAGAAGCCCTGAACTAAATTCTAAAGTTTCTGTTGTGTTTTTATTTATTTATTTATTTATGTGATGGTGGGGATTGGATCCAAGGATGCATCTAAGACAAATTTAGGAAATATTCAAGCAATAAAGATAAGGAATGATGGTTAGCTAAATGTGGAATGGAAACTCCTAGAGAGATGGAAGTATTGGAAACCTGAAATGACTCATGAAAATGAAAAGCATTAATTAAAATCTTCCATGTAGGAAATTAATGGGATATTGAAAAACATACTTCAGTTACAAGTGAGGTCATGACATTCATAAAATTCAGAGAAAAAGACAAAAAGTATTAATATCTGCAGAATTATGAGGAGTAAAAGCCTAACAGATCACTCACTAGGGAATTAAAACATAAAAATGACCAAATAAAGCAGGAAAAAGGGAACAGAACAAATAAAATTACATATCCATATCAGAATTTCACTATTCAATAATGAAAAGAAATGAGCAGTCACAACGCATGAAGCCATAGAAAAACCTTAGGTGCATAGTGTGAAGTGAAAGAAACATCTAGAAAAGGGATGCACTGCACGATTTCAATGCTACAACAGTCTCAAAAAGGAACATCTGTAGCTAGCGTGACAGTTTGGGCCTCAATGTCCCGCGGAGCCTCATGTCGTCCTAGGTGGGGCTTTTCGAAGGTGGCTGGATCTACAGCCTATGATGCTGGGATCGGGGGTCTATGATTCCTACATTAGTCTCCTGGCTAGTTGGCCGGGTTCCTGGTGTGGACGGACTGGTGTGAGGGCTACCTGCCTTTGGGCATGTTGTCTGGATAGAGTCCGACTGAAGGCAAGGAAGAGGGCTGCTGTCACTGTGTGCTGCTTCCCCGCTAGTGCACTGCTCTGCTGCCTTCTCCCTGCCATGAGCTAGTCCTCCTCTGCTTTGCCCCTCTGCCAGGCCACCCTGCCTTGGACCCAGCCAATGGTGAACTGAAACCTCTACAAACTGCGAAACACAATAAACCTTTCGTTTATGAGCTGTGAGTGTCAGGTATTTTTTCTCACCAGTGAGAAAAGTAACTAACAGAGTGAAAAAAGCAGTAGCTTGCAAGCTTCACATGGAGATGGAAAAGATGAATAGATGCAGTGCATGGAACTGTACGGCAGTGAGACTATTCAGTAGGATTCTGTCTGATGGATCTGCAACACTATGCACTTGTCAGATCCCACAGAATTTCAGTGCAAAAACCCTTAGTATAAATTACAAACTTCAGCTAATAATGCAATAGATTATCTGTGCAAAAATCCCCACCTTAATGCATAAATATTAATGATAATGATTTTAAAAATGAATACAAAGGAAGAGAAGGCAAAATTTGAAATGAGGCTTTGCTAGGAAATGTGTCCCTTGGGTTGATTTCTTATTTGAGATGTAGATTAACAATTTAAACTTGTATAGATCAAACTTTTTTTGAATGGTATTTCTTACCTTAAGAAAAGAAGAAAACACTTGTAAGTATAATAATCATTTATCTTCCTAACAGTGGCTCTGCATAACTCAATAATGCCATAAAGGCAGTTTGAAGCCATAAACAGAAGCTCAGTAAATGTAATGAATGAATGTAATTTAACCCCAAATTAAAATAAGATAGATGTCAATAAATTCCCTAACAACATTCCTGTTTCTGTGCACTAGGCAGAGATCAGTAGATACTCTGTTGACTTTTATTTAAATTCAAATGACTATTTTTGAGTTTTGTTTGTGTTTGTTTCTTGCTATGTATTTCAGACTGCCCTTAACTCACAGTGAGTTTTTGTTTGTGTTTGTGTTTGTTTTTGTTTGTGTTTGTGTTTGTTTCTTGCTGTGTATTTCAGGCTGCCCTTAACTCACAGTGAG
>PVJX010035876.1:0-11754 GCA_004027295.1 Dolichotis patagonum | reverse complement strand
GCATGTATTTATTTGCTATTGATATTTCTTCATCTGAGAACTGTGTATTCATTTCAGATGCCCATTTTTGGATTAGGTCTTTGACTTTCGTGGGTCTGATTTTTTTTAATTCTCCATAAGTTCTAGACAGAAGTCCTTTGTCTGAGGGACAATCCATTAAGATTTTTTTCCCAATTTGTGGGTTTTCTTTTACTCTGCTGGAAATCTCTTTTGACATGCAGAAACTCTTTAATAAGATATGGTCCTAGTTATTGATTCTGGGAAGTATTTCCCATGCAGTTTGATTCTTGTTCATGAATTCTCTACCTACCCCTATATCTTTGAGGTTTTTACCTACTTTGTCTTCCAACAAATTTAGTGTTTCTGTTTTAATATTTAGAGCTTTGATCCATTTAGATTTTAGTTTAGTACATGGTGATAGGCATGGTTCTAGTTTTAGTGTTCTGCATATGGATAGCCAATTTTTCCAGCACCATTTGTTGAAGAGACTGTCATTCTTCCAGTGAACATGTTTGGCCCCTTTATCAAAGAGAATGTGGTTGGGTGAGTTTGTGGTTGTGGTTGTATCTTCCAATCTATTCCATTGATCTTCAGGTCTGTGTTTATTCCAGTACCATGTTGATTTTATTACTGTAGCTTTGTAGTATAATTTCAAATCAGGGAATGTGATGCCTCCTGCCTTGCCTTTGTTGCATAGAATCGCCTTTGCTATTCTAGGTCTCTTCTGGTTCCAGATGAATTTTAGGAATGATTTCTCTAGATCTATGAGGTATGTTAGTGGTATTTTGATTGGGATTACATTGAATCTGTATAGTAATTTTGGGAGAATGGCTGTTTTCACAATGTTTGTTCTTCCTATCCATGAACAGGGGATGTCTTTCCATTTTCTGAGGTCCTCTTTGATTTCCTTTTTCAGGGTATTATAATTTTCCTTGTATAGCTCTTTTACTTCTTTCATGAGATTAATTCCTAAGTATTTCATTTTTTTGGATGCTAGTGTAAAGGGTGTAGTTTCTCTTATTGCTCTCTCAGTACTTTTGTTGTTAGTGTATAGAAATGCTATTGATTTTTGTGTATTGACTTTGTATCCCGCTACCTTGCTGAATTTGTTAATTATATCTAGGAGTCTTTCAATAGAGTTTTGGGGATCTTCTATGGAAAGTATCATGTCATCTGCAAATAATTATAATTTAACTTCCTCTCTTCCTATCTTTACTCTTTTTATTTCTCTCTTTTGTCTAATTGCTCTGGCTAGTATTTCCAGTACTATGTTGAATAGGAGCAGTGACAGGGGATATCCTGGTCTTGTACCTGATTTTAAGGTAAAGGCTTTCAGCTTTTGGACATTTAATATGATGCTGGCTGTAGGTTTGTCATAGATGTCCTTTATCATGTTGAGGTAAAGACCATATATTCCAATTCTCTGTAAGGTTCTTATCATGAATGAGTGTTGGACTTTATCAAAAGCTTTTTCTGCATCTATAGATATGATCATGTGGTTCTTACTTTTGGCTCTTATTGATATGGTGAATTACATTTATTGATTTACATATGTTGAGCCATCCCTGCATTCCTGGGATGAATCCTACTTGGTCAGGGTGAATAATCTTCTTGATGATTGCCTGCATCCTGTTTGCTAGTATTTTATTGAGAATTTTTGCATCTATGTTCATTAGGGAGATTGGCTTATAGTTCTCTTTTTTAGTTGGGTCTTTCTCAGGTTTTGGTACTAGAGTAATATTTTCTTCCAGGAATGACTTAGGAAGAATTGCTTCCCTTTCAATTTCATTGAAGAGTTTGAAGAGTGTTGGCATTAAGTCTTCTTTATATTTCTTGTAGAATTCTGCAGTGAATCCATCTGGGCCTTGGCTTTTCTTTGTTGGCAAGGTCTTAATTACATTTTTAGTTTCATTAATATAAATTGGGTTATTCAGGAGTTTTACATCTTCCTGATCCAGCTTTGGTAGTTCATACGTATCTAGGAATCTGTCTATTTCTTCAGTGTTATCGAACCTATGAGAGTAGAGTTTTTCAAAATTGGTGTTGATGATCTTCTGTATTTCCACAGAATCTGTGGTAATTTCACCTTTTTCATTCCTTATTGCATGAATTTGAGTTTTTTCTTTCCTTTTTAAAAATAAGGTTGGCCAGGGGCTTATCAATTTTATTTATTCTTTCAAAGAACCAACTCTTTGATTCATTGATCCTTTGTACTGTTTTCTTAGTCTTGCATTAATTTCTGCTCTAATTCTTGTTATTTCCTCCCTTCTTTTGGCTTTGGGCTTGGCTTGCTCTTCTTTTTCTAGATGTTTGAGTTGTAGCATCAGGTTGTTTATTTGTGTTCATTCTGTCTTCCTGATGTGGGAACTCAGTGCAATAAATTTTCCTCTGAGGACTGCTTTCTTTGCATCCCACAAATTCCAGTAAGTTGTGTTTGTATTTTCATTTGCTTGTAGATATTGTTTAATTTCTTCTTTAATTTCCTCTGTGACTCACTGATTACTCAAGAGTGTATTACTTAGTTTCCCTGTGTTTGTGAAGTTTTTGCAGTTGCTTTTATTGTTAATTTCTAATTTCATGGCACTATGATCTGATAGCATGCATGGGATAATTTCAATTCTTTTGCATTACTTAAATATGTTCTGTGGGCTAGTATATGGTCTATTTTAGAGAATGTCCCATGTACTGCTGAGAACAATGTATACTCTGATGTTGTTGGATGGAAAACTCTATATATATCTATCAAGTCCATTTGTTCACAGGTATGATTGATTCAGTTCTTTTATTTCTTTGCTGATTTTCTTTCTAGTTGATCTGTCCCTCTGTGTCAATGGAGTGTTAAAATCTCCTGTTATAATTGTGTTATTGCTTATTTGACTTTTCATTTCTGTTAATATTTGCTTTGTATAGCTGGGTGCTCTGGAATTTGGTGCATACATATTTAAGTTTGTTATGTTTTCCTCTTGAAGTTTTCCCCTAACTAGTATGTAGTGACCTTCTTTATCTCTTTGGTTCATTCTTGGTTTGAAGTTCACATTGTCTGCAAACAGGATTGCTACTCCTGCTTTTTTTTTTTTTTTTGGTTTCCTGTTGCATGAAGTACTGCTTTCCATCCTTTGACTTTCAGTCTATGGGTTTCCTTTTGGATAACATGGGTTTCTTCTAGACAGCATATGGTTGGATATTGTTTCTTGATCCATTCTGCCAGTTGGTTTCTTTTGATTGGTGAGTTGAGGCCATTTGCATTAATGGTTATAACTGTTATATGTTGGTTTATTGTTGACATATTATCTTTCTGCTGTTGTATCTTTAGCTTTCCATTCTATTTAATTGTCTACCTTGCTTGGTGGTTTTATCCTATGTGTATCTAGAATATCTTTCAGCATTCCTTGTAGGGTTGGTTTTGTGGTCATGAAATTTTTCAGCTGTTCTTTGTCATGGAAGTATCTTATTTCTCCATCCATTTTGAAGGACAGTTTTGCTGGGTACGTCAGTCTGGGTTGGAAGTGGTTTTCCTTTAGGATCTGAAATACTTAATTCCATGCTCTTCTTGACTTCATTGTTTGTGTTGAGAAGTCTGCTGTGATTCTGATAGGTTTTCCTTTATAGGTGATCTGTCTTTTCTCTCTAACAGCTTTTAGTATTCTGTTCTTATGGTGGGTTTCTGGGATGGTGATTATTATGTGTCTGTGTGTAGTTTTATTTTGGTTATGGCATTTGGAGTTCTATATGCTTCACTAATCCAAATGTTAGTTTCCATTCTCATGTTTGGGAAGTTTTCAGCTATTACTACTGTAAATATCCTCTTGGCATCATTTGGGCTGTTCCCCTTTTTTTCATTTATCCTTATTAATATTATGTTATTTTCCTTTGATCATCTTGCAGCTGTTGGATTGTTATTTCCTGATTCTTTGTTATTTTTAAAAGATCTTTCCTTTCCTGTTCACTAGCTGAGATCTTATCTTTGAGGTCTGAAATTCTATCTTAAGTTTCATTGAGGCAGTTTTTACAGCTTTCAATAGAATTGTGGATTTCCTGTATATCTCTTTGAATCTGCTTTATGCATTGTTTGTTTCTTATAGTGTTCATTCAGCGATTCTATCTGTTTGCTTTGTTCCTCTAATTTTTTAGCTGTGTCTTCACTAGATGTGTTCACTATTTCTTTCACTACTTTTATCATTTCTTCTTTTACCTGGGCAATTCCTTCTAATATGAATTTCTCCATAGTGTCCCCTAGTTGCTATTTCAGTTGATATCATTTCAGTCATTTCAGGTGTATGTCTTCTATTTTCTTCTATGTACATGGCTCCCAGGCTTTCTTGGGATGGGCTGGTGATTTGAGCCTGCCTTTTGGTCTTTCCTTTTGTCATTTTTCTTTATTTCCTTGGTTTGAGTGGTGTTCCAAAGCTTCCTCTGGCTGTGTTGCAAATCTCCTCCTGCACCCTCAGCTACTGGAGCAGTCTCAGCTCCTCTGCAGGTACTTGGCCCCCTAAATTGAGAGGCGGAAGCAGGGTGTGGAGAATTTGGGCCAGAGATACCCCTGGGGCACAATCTCCTGTCCTTGGTGTGTGGATATGAACTCAGCAGCTGGAAGTGCTGGTCGTAAGGTGTTCCCAGGCCAGCCCAGTTGAGCCTAGAGTCCTCAAGCAAGGTTCCTGCCTCATGGACTGAAACAAGGACACTGAGTGTGGTTGACTGAAGCCCTGCAATCTGCTGGACTCAGTCCAGCATCCCAGTAGCTCCCCAGGAACTCAAAAGCCAGAATGTAGGTCTCCAACTTTCCCCAGGTCACCAGAACTCACCTCAGGCAATCTCCACCTCTCTGCAGATTCTTGGTTTCTTTATTGAGATGCAGAAGCTGGGCATGGAGAACTGGAGCTGGCACAGCCCCCGGGGTACAATCCTCTGTCCTAGGTGTGTGGATATCGTTTTCCATATTTTTGAAATCAGTGGTATACATATTTTATCTTCAATTTAGATGCCAAATTTTCAATTGCTAAAGAAAAATATAGTAGGATCGAAACAATAAAGTTGTGTTTAATAAGAAACTTATTTCACTTTTTGCATTCTCAAGATGAGCAAAGAATATATTCAATTTCAGGTCAATGCTATATTTCCAGTTTCCACATGTGTCCTACAATATTGGACAATTATGGGCTTAGTTAATAAAAAAGAATTTCTGTATTTTTCTTGAGAAGTAGGTTAGTTATGAGCCTTAAGTACAGTTTTATAAAGTAATTTACATATAATAATCTTTAAAAACTAAAAAGAAATAGGCTATTTTTAATGTTTATCATTATATAGTTACAAAAAACATTCCAAACTTTTTACAAAAGGATTTTTCTATCAGCAAAGTCAAACTGGTTTGCATGACGTGCATCACTGATGTGCAGAATTTGTCAACACATTACTATTTTTAATAAAACACCATGTTCATGATTATACAAATTTGTCCTTTTGGGATTTGCATTTAATAACATCTTGCATTTAAAAGCCCCCACCTTTCAAAGTGTTCCTTTTTGTTGATTACTTACAATGACAATGCTGATTGTTTAAAAATTAGTCTTTGGGTATTGTTATACCAAGACTTTCAAGACAAAAGAATGTGTTTATTGGCTTGTGTAAAATCCCAGCCCTGTGAAATATTGTAGTTCTCATAAATGATGATTGAGTTAGCATAAAATATGCCCATTAATTCAGAGTTTCCTTCTCACTATCTTTGGGGGTGGTAGTACACCAAAAGCCTGTGTTATAATTCTAATGTCTCATCAAATTGCTTAGAGAATTTACTATGGCATCTGGTTGATTCTACTTGTGCTGAATTCTGCCAATGTCCAAACAAAATAAAAGATTTATATAACTCATAAAAATCAAAGACCTCATATTTCACGATCAAGGCAGGAAAATTGTTTATGACCAAGGGTGGCAATTTTGATATACACCATCTAGACAGGGCAAAGTACCATGCACTTACGATAAATATGGTTCAATTATGTAAGGCCAATATAGAAGACAAGGGACATAAGAATAGCAATAATGTGTCAATCTTTTGGTCAAAAGAGTGGTAGTGTAATAAAAGAAGATGGTCAATTTTTTAGTCACTGAGGGTCACTCAGCAGACTTTTGTGTGAGTTGCATTGCTTATGTGAAAGCTTTATAGTCGGTTAGTATGTACTGCTGAAGAGCTATGTTCTCAAAACACTTTGATTCCTGCTTTCAAATATGTATGAGTCCAGTGGGTGAATTGCCAGGCAAAGTGCTAAGAATTTTATGTCCATTACTTGATTTAAAACAACAATCAAAACCAATGAGATGGCCATTTCTCAGGGAAGAAATACGAGACCTGGAAAGTGACTTCAATGTTACCCAAAATGCATATGGGAGGGCTTGGATTTATATGCAGTTTTGACTCATTCCAGATATCATAGGTCTTTTGTGTTTTGTTTTGTTTTTCTTTGTTTCTATTGAGAATTGAACCCTGAGCTATATTCCTAATCCTTATTTTATTATTCAAGACAAGATCTCCCTAAATCACTTGATTTTCCAGACTGAATTTGAACCTGTGATCCTCCTACCTCAGCCTCCAGAGTGCGAGATTACAGGCATGTTCTACTTCACCAGGCATATGTGTCCTTGTCTCCTTTTCTTTTCTTTCTTTTCTTTTCTTTTCTTTTCTTTTCTTTTCTTTTCTTTTCTTTTCTTTTCTTTTCTTTCTTTCCTTTTTTTTTTCGATGTCATGATTTTAATCATCATTCATAGTGTTGTACAGTAAAGGTCACCTTCTGGTCCCCTATGAAAAACCTCTTGTCCACATCTTAAATAATTCTTTTGAAATTTGAAGGCCTTGATATTATTATTCATGAGCTCTATTGCTTTGATGAAAAAAAGATTATAGCTATCTGCTTACAAAACACTTTTGTCTGGAGCTGAGGACCTAGCTTGGTAGTAGAACACTTGTCTAGCATGCGCACAGCAGTGGGCTTGATCCCTGGCACTGAAACGAGAATGAACAAAAGCCCACCTTTATCATCACTATCAAATGATCATGTTATGTATTTTGGATTCTCTGTATGCTGTCCCTGGTCCTTTGGTGTGGGACTTCACAAGCTCTTAGACTTGGAGGAGAAATTGAGTTTTCCAAAGAGTAGGTTATCTTCATTTTTAAAAATGTGAATAATAGGGTCTTGACATAGACGGACTAAGACATGACATTGTCTTTCTAATCCTATTGTATTTTAGAGTTGGATATCAATTCTAACAGGTAAAAACTTCCTCCAGATCTAGATACTGGTCAGTATTCTTTGTTAAACCAGGACATTACCTCTCTCAACTCTTACATGTTAGTTATTTCCTGTGCTTCAGATACTTTTAGACTTTTAGAACCCCTCACTCTCTACAGAGTTTGGAATAGACATATGACAGGATGTCTGGGGCTTCCCCTCTGTTATTGCTTTAGGCTCAGAATGGCCCCCAAAGCTTCATGTGTTTAGAGTTGGAGCATTTGGCAGGTGATTAGATCCTGAGGGTGCTAACCTCTGATGAGCTCAGTAGCTGAATATGCTGTTAGGAGGTGGGGCCTGATCAGAACAGGATGTTACTGTGGCAGGACTTGGAAGAGTACCTCTCTTCCCTGTACCTCTTTGTTCTCTCTGCTTCTGGGTCACAATGATATCAGCATTTTTCCTCTTGTACTGTGCCCTTCCTGCTTTAGAGCCAGCCAACTATGGACTAAATCCTCTAAAACCAGGAGTCAAAATAGATCTCTCCTTTTTAAAATTGTGGGTGTTATGTACTGTCTCTCCATGATCGAAAAGTGATGAAGGCACCATTTAACAAGGATGCTGGCATGTTGTGAACTTTCTGGGCAGTGTGGGATGGCAGATGGGGAGTTTAAAGGGCACCATTCAGTTACTACTGAAACATCCAGTGTGCTAAGAGGGAGGGGTGACTTGCTTACTGTGTTATTTAGCCTTTTTCATTAGTATCATGTTTAGATATTGCTGGGATAGAAAATTAATACTGTATTTCAGGATCACATAATCGCAGGACCATTTATCAATCTGTTCTTTTCTCTTTTCTTAGGAAATAATGAAACAACACTTTGATACCCCTACTAAATAGGGTAATTTAGTATCTCGAGTCCTTCAAGTATTTCTTATCTTTCATTGTTCATGGTCATAGACAATTAACAGAGAAAGTTTTAGGACTCAGTTTTGTGCAAATCCAGTGCTCTCTGCTGTCTCACATAAAGTTTTGCTCACCCACTATTCCCTCTAGTGATGGGAAACTGGGAGCCTCCCCGGATCTGGGTTTTCATGATTATGAGAAATCTCTTCCCTTCATGGGGCTGAAGTTTGTTCCTTTTGGGCTTGTATAAATTAAGCCCACTTTATTTCCTTGTTACATGTGGATACAAGTGTGATTCTTTTCACACATCATGATCCTTTATGTATATTATGCAAACTCTGCTAGTATCTCTTTTTTCCTCTTAAATTGTGTATTCCCATTTGCTTTCAAGTGCTCTCTTGTGGGAATTAATTTTTAGCTACCTTCTTGTCCAGTCACTCCACAAGTTCATCTCACCTTAAATGAATCATAAAGTGAAGTTCTTATTTGAAATCTGGGTTTGGGTAGCATGTGTTATTAAAGGGGAAATGGATTATCCACTATGGTGCTTTAGATAAGGTGGAAAGTGCTTTAGGTAACGTGGAGATTCAGAAGAGAGTAGCCTGAGGCCAACAGCATTGTTCTGTGATCCTTAAGCCAGGCATCCTGGGTTGAGAGTCCTACTTGCTAGCCACTATTGTGGATGGCAAAGAACGTCCTTAGACAGTATCTGTTTTTAAAGACATGGTTGGAAATTTTGCATGTGACTTTCAAACTTGTTAAGATGCTACCCTAGTTGTGAGGGACATGGAAAATGTCATTTCAACCTGGGTACATAGAGGATCAGATAGTAGCGGAATTTTAAATAGTACCCCACATGTAATGATTCTCATTGTGTGTTTTACTGGAAGTTTTTTCTTGCTGCATCTCTAGAACTGCTGAGTCTAAAAATTCTGAAGCTGCTTACTAAGAATGTTTGAGGGAAGACGAACTTCTGCCTGGATTCCTGTGGTACTGGAACACGCATTGCATTCCCTTTCTCCATGTTTCAGAGGACTATTATCATCCATAACGATACTGCATCTATAAAATTGATTTTACTTGTTAAGCAGAATGATGGTTTAATGTTACTCTAGCCAAAGTTGTTAGTCTGTAAGTGGTATATCTGAAATAACACTGTTTAAGATGCCCATTGGTTGAAGAGCAGAATGGCTGCTCTTCCCAAGGTGCTGTCTCTGAGTGGCACATTCGCTGCATCATCAATAAGCCATTCTATTAGCATGCAAGCTTCTGGAAGTATTTAGTAGAACCCATGCAACCCGTGTGCTGCACAGCTCTCCTAATGAGTGTGAGGGAGAATTCATTCAGAAAACACCCAGTTACATATGCTACTAGACTCATTGTTACTAAGCTAGGATCTATTTTGGGAGGGTACTCAGGACTGAACTCAGAGCCTTCACAATGAGCTACACACCTACTCCTTCTTTTAAAATTTATTAGTACATATTTGTAATTCATGCGGTTTACAATCATTGTGGAGAGTACATGTGTACTCAGCTTTTTGTTTACAGGGGGCCAGGGAGGCCCCCTGTTTCCCATCACTAGAGGGAATACTGCAGCTTTTTGTTTTGCTCCCCTTCCCTTTCCTTCTCCCTCCTCCTCTGGTTCTCCAATCACTATTTTTGTATTTGCTGACACTATTTGCTTTAGTGCAAGTTATGGCTTTTAATATTGACACTGATTTGGGTTACTAGGTTCCTGTCCTTAGCATATCTTTATTTTTCTCATTTTTCCTTTCTCTCCCTGTTCACCCTCTCCTTGTTCCCTTGTACCCTTTCCCTGCTGGTGAGATCTGTCCCCTTGGGCCTGTCTATCCATCTTTTTATCCTTTTCTTTGTTTGTACTTTGCCTCACTCAAATGAGAGCTACCATACAGTATTCCAGCTTGCATGTCTGATTTATATTAATCAACATTATGTTTTCCAGATGCAACCATTGTCCTACAAATGCCTACAATTTGTCCTTCTTTATAGCCTAGTAATCTCCTATTATGTATGGATACCACATTTTCTTTATCCAATTTTCTGATGGTGGGTATAAAGTCTGCTTCTAGGATTTGGCTTTCACAGATTGTGCTGCTATAAACATTGGTATGTTAAGTATCATTGTAGTATGATGTCTTATGCTCTTTGGAGAATATACACATAGCAAGGAGGTAACTGGGTTATGTGGAATTTGTAGTTTTAATTCTTTGAAAATCTCCATACTGATTTCATAATGGTTTTACTTGTTTGTATTCCCACCAACAGTGTAGGAGGGTTCCTTTTTTGCCACAGCCATAGCAGCATTTGTTATTGTTTGATTTCCTAATGATTGCTATTCTTTCCAGAATAAGATGGAACCTTAGGGTTATTTGCATTGCTCTAATTGCCTGAGATGTTGAACATTTTTTCATATAGTTTTCTGTCATTTGCATTTCTTCCTCTTGGAGGTATCTGTTCATTTCTGTAGCCTGTCTTTAATTTTAGGTGGTTTAATTTTTTTGAGTTCTTTGTATATTCTACATATTAGCCCTTTGTCCAAGGAGTAGCTGGCAAAAAAACTGTTCCCATTACATAGGTTGTTTCTTCTACTGACTGAATATTTAGCTGTATTGAAGCTCTTTAGTGTGAATAATATCACTTGTTGATTCTTGATGTTATTGCCTGTATGACTGAGGTTCCTAAGTTTCAAGTGTTTTACCTATTTTATCTTCTGGAAGATTTAATGTTTCTGTTTCAATATTTAGGTCTTTGATCCACTTTGATTTTAATTTAGTATATGGTGAGACATAAGGATCCAGTTTTTTTCTTCTACTGTGAGTAACCAGGTTTTCCAAGACCACTTGTTTAATAGGCTGTCTTTCTTCCAACATATGCTGTTGGACTCTTTGTCAAAGATGAAATAGTTGAATGTGTCTTGGGAAATTTCTGAATCCTCAGTTCTGTTTCATTGGTTCATGTGTCTGTTTTTGTTCCAGCGCCATACCATCTTTATCACTATTGCTTTGTAGCATAGTTTAGACTGGCATTACTATGCCACTTGCTATACTCTTATTTCCCAGAATTACTTTTGCTATTGGGGGTTTCTTTCTTCTGGTTTCATAGTATTTTTTAGGAGTGTTTTGGAAGTATAAGAAAATAAATTTTTTAAAAATTTAAAGATGTTGAAAAAGGACAATAATGATAAAATGAAGCTTAGTAATCAAAGTATTGGTAGAAAAAGCAAAATGAAAGAAATCCCAATCATTTTGAATTCATGGTTCCTCTGCTCAGGTTCATATTGGACTGGAATTCCATGCAGGGTGCATCTTTGCTTGCACAGGAAGACAAAGGCCATGCATGTCCAGAGCAGTGCTAGGTACAGAGGACTGTTAAAGGGGAGGACAAGTTGCCACTACAAGCTTCCAGTCTTTGAGGTATGGATAAGCCTGGTTTTTACTGCCACTGGACCAGAATCTGGGTGATCCTGTCCCCAGTGGTCAGCAGAATTCCTCCAGTCTGCTGTTCAACTGCCAGCAGTATCAGTGACTGGGCTGCCCTTCCCCTCATTCAGTTCTGGGAATTTGGCAGTGAAGTGACTGAGACCCTGTTCTGTGGCTAAAGTTCC
>PVJX010035875.1:0-17916 GCA_004027295.1 Dolichotis patagonum | reverse complement strand
TTCCATTCTGTTTAATTGTCTGCCTTGCGTGGTGGTTTTATCCTATGTGTATCTAGAATATCTTTCAGTAATCCTTGTAGGGTTGGTTTAGTGATCATGAAGTTTTCCAGCTATTCTTTGTCATGGAAGTATCTTATTTCTCCATCCATTTTGAAGGACAGTTTTGCAGGGTACATCAGTCTGGGTTGGAAGTAGTTTTCCTTTAGGATCTGAAATATTTCACTCCATGCTCTTCTTGACTTCATTGTTTGTGTTGAGAAGTCTGCTGTGATTCTGATAGGTTTTCCTTTATAGTTGATCTGTCTTATCCTCTAGCAGCTTTTAGTATTCTATTCTTATGGTGGATTTCTGGGATTGTGATTATTATGTGTCTGGGTGTAGTTTTATTTTGGTTATGGCTATTTGGAGTTCTATATGCTTCACTAATCCAAATGTTTGGGAAGTTTTCAGCTATTATGTCCGTAAATATCCTCTTGATATCATTTGGGCTGTCCTCTTCTTTTTCATTTATCCCTATTAGTCTTATGTTATTTTTCTTTGCATCATCTTGCAGCTGCTGAATTGTTATTTCCTGATTCTTTGTTATTTTTAAAAGATCTTTCCTTTCCTGTTCACTAGCTGTGATCTTATCTTTGAGGTCTGAAATTCTATCTTCACTTTCACTGAGGTGGTTTTTACAGCTTTCAAAAGAAATTTTGATTTCCTTTATATCTCTTTGAATCTGTTTTATGCATTCTGTTTGTTTCTTATAGTGTTCATTCAGGGATTCTATCTGTTTGCTTTGTTCCTCTAGTTTTTAGCTGTGTCTTCAGTAGATGTGTTCACTATTTCTTTCACTACTTTTATCATTTCTTCTTTTACCTGGGCAATTATTTCTGATTTGAATTTCTCCATAGCTTCCCCTACTTGCTTCTTTATTTCAGTTGATATCATCTCAGTCATTTCTGGTGTATGGCTTCTATTTTCTTCTATGTACATGGCTCCCAGGCTTTCTTGGGATGGGCTGGAGATTTGAGCCTGCCTTTTGGTCTTTCTTTTTGTCATTTTTCTTTATTTCCTTGGTTTGAGTGGTGTTCCAAAGCTTCCTCTGCATGTGTGGCGAATCCCCTCCTGTACCCTCAGCTACTGCAGCAGTCTCAGCTCCCCTGCAGGTGCTTGGTTCCCTAAATTGAGAGGTGGAAGCTCGTGTGGAGAACTGGGGCCAGTGGAACCCCTGGGGCACAATCCCCTGTCCTAGGGGGGTGCATATGAACTCACCTGCTGGCAGTGCTGATTGTAAGCTCTCCCCAGGCCAGCTCAAATGAGCCCAGAGTCCTCATGCAAGGT
This sequence comes from Dolichotis patagonum, assembly GCA_004027295.1. Lineage (NCBI taxonomy): Eukaryota > Metazoa > Chordata > Mammalia > Rodentia > Caviidae > Dolichotis > Dolichotis patagonum. Next base: position 16,590 of record PVJX010035875.1, on the reverse strand, counting down.
TTCTGCCTCCTGAACTGAGAGAAGGCCACTGGGTATGGTTGACTGAGGCCCTGAAATCTGTTGGACCCAGTCCAGTGTCCCAGTAGCTCCCCAGAAACTCAAACATCAGAAGCGTAGGTCTCCAACTTTCCCCAGGTCACTGGGACTCACTTGGGCAATCTCCACTCCCCTGCAGACTCTTGGCTTCCTTAATTGAGATGCAGAAGGTGGGCCTGCAGAACCCCCAAGGCACAATCCCCTGTCCTAGGGATGTGGATATGAACTCAACCACTGGCAGTGCTCATCCTAATCTCTCCTCTTCTCAGCCATGAATCCATCAGGATCTGGGCTTTTCTTTGTTAGTAAGTTTTTTTTATTACATTTTCAATTTCAATAGCTGATATTGGGTTAATGAAAATTATTATATCTTCTTGACTGAGCTTTGGTAGTTCATATGTTTCTAGAAATCTGTCCATTTCCTTTGTGTTTTCCACCCTGTGTGAGTAGAGATTTTCAAAGTAAGTATTCATGATCTTTTGAATTTCCATGGGATCTGTAGTGATTTCTCTCTTTTCAGTCCTTATTGAATGAATTCGAGTTTTTTTTTTCTTTTTCTTGATAAGGTTGGCTAGAGGTTTATGAATTTTGTTTATTCTCTCAAAAAACCAGCTCTTTGATTCATTAATTTGTTGTATCTTTTTTTTAGTTTCAATTGCATTAATTTTTGCTCTGATCTTTACAATTTCTTCTCTTCTATGAGCTTTGGGTTTAACTTGCTCTTCCTTTTCTAGGAACTTGAGATGTAGCATCAGGTTGTTTATTTGTTCTTGCTCCATTTTCTTGATGTGACAATTTATTGCTTTATATTTCCCTCTTAAGACTGCTTTCATTGCATCCCACAAGTTATGATATGTTGTATCTGCATTTTCGTTGAATTGTAGGTATTGTTTTATTTCTTCTATAATTTCACCTGTAGACCACTGGTTGTTCAGAAGGTTGTTGTTTAATTTCCATGTATTTATGCTGGTTTTGTAATTTCTTTTGTCATTAATTTCCAATTTCAGTGCACTATGACCAGATATTATGCATGGGATAATTTCAATCCCTTTGCATTTACTTAAGAATGTTTTATGGGTTAATATATGGTCTATTTTGGAGAATGTCCTATATGCAGCTGAGAAGAATGTGTATTCTGATGTGGTTGGGTGGAACACTCTGCAAACATCCACTAAGTCCATTTGCTCACAGGTATGATTCATATCTATTATTTCTTCGCTGACTTTTTGTCTAGTTGATCTATCTCTTTGTGACAGTGGCATATTAAGGTCTCCTATTAAAATTGTTTTTGTGTATTTGATTTTTCATGTCCATTACTCTTATATAGTTGGGTGCTCCTGTATTTGATGCATATATATTTGTAATTATTAGTTCTTCTTCTTGAAGTTTTCCACTAACTAGCATGTAGTGACCTTCTTTATCTCTTTTAATCATTTTAGGTTTGAAGTTCACATTGTCTGCAAACAGAATAGCTACCCCTGCTTTTTTCTGTGTTCCTGTTGCATGGAATACTGTTTTGCATCCTTTGACTTTTAATCTATGAGTTTCCTTTTGGGTCAGATGTGTTTCTTGTATACAGCATATTGTAGGTTCCTGTTTCTTGATTCATTCTGTCAACGTCTTTCTTTTGATAAGTTAATTGAGCCCATTTACATTTAAGGATATAATTGATATGTACTGGCTCAACTTTGCCATGTTACGTCTCTGTTGTTTGTTTTCTGCTTTTCCCTCTTGTTTAATTGCTTTCCCTGCCTGGTCATGTCTTTCTGCTGTTGTTCTGGAGATTATAGTCATTTTTATCTCTATCTAGTATGTCTTTCAATACTCTTTCTAGGGTTGGTTTGGTGGACATGAATTTCTTCAGTTGTTCTTTGTCATGGAAGTATCTTGTTTTTCCATTAAATTTGGGAGAAATGGTGGGAGCCGAAGATCAATAGCAGTATTAGGCCCAGGAGGTAGGGATTCCCTGAAGGCAATCCAGTGCCCTCAGTCCAGGCATCTGTGGGGCGCCCAGGAAGTATGCAGTATGGTGGCATAGGCAGTGCAGGGCTGAGGGGCAGGCCAGTGCTCTCTGTCCAGGTGTCTGCAGGGCCTTTATTGTGTAATTCTTATACAAGTTGTTGTCTCATATTTACATTCTTATACAGTGCCATAACCAGTGCATGCATGTTTACCTGTACTAAGTTATGGTTACATAACTGTGTCCCACTGTACACCTGCACTAAACAAATGGGGTCATTGCCTCAGGGGTCCTTACATACCCTGAGCTTTGAAGCAGTCTGAGTGGTTCCCCACACAATCACTCCTATAGATGAGTAGGTAAGGAAAGCAAGGGGTAAAACTGGACCTTGGAGAAAACCTGGAGTCACAGAAGAAAAGAGCTATAACTATGAATCTACCACTAACTGAGCATCCAAGAAGCAAGAAAGGAACTGGTGTGTATTTGTCACTTTCCTATCACTAGGAAAAAACACTCGACAGTGCAACTCAAAGGAAGAGAGATGTAATTGACTCACAGTTTCAGTGAGCTCAGTTCATGGTTGAATAGCTCCAAGGCAGAAATGGCATGGTAGAAGGTCATGGTAAACTATATAGTATGTTAAAAGGACATAAGTGTAGTAATAAAGAAGGAAAAGTAGGGTAGGATAAGAGGACCAGGACTATAGCATGGAACAAATTGCAGCTTTAAGTTAGGTTAGGCCTCTCCAAACAGGTGCTACTTTGGTAAAAGTCTGATGGAGGTGAAGTGTTTATCCATTCAGCTGTCTAGAGAAAAACATTCTAGACAGTGGTGAGCCAAGGCCATGGTGATTGTTGAGGAGTTTTATTCCATACTCAAGGAATAGCAGAAAGCCAGACCAGCTAGACTGAAGTCAGCAAGATTTGTGAGAGATAAAAACAAAAAAAAAAGCAATCAGGCCACATCACTCAAGACTCATTTAAGGACTGGCTTTTGCTCTGAGAGAACTAGAGAGCCACTTAGAGCCTGCAGAGAATGGCCTGGGCTCACTGAAGTGTTCACCTGACTTAAGTTAGCTGATCAATTGAGAATACATCAGAGGTTGGTAAAATCTGTAAAAGGTCAGAGAGTCAACATGAGGTATGATAGAAGAAATGAAGATAAGTGTAAAAGAGTCAAGGGAGTGGCCCTGAAGCAAGGCCAGCAGATTGCTATGGCTGCTGGTTTCAAACAGGAGCCTAAAGAGAATTCTTTCTGTGGTCTGTTGGCCTTTTCAGAACTTTGGAAATGTAATGGTCAATTCATCAGAAAGAAAGAGCAGGTGAATGTGGCAGACTTTCGGCGGCCTGCAGGAGAGAGACCCTGGTGCTTCAGGACCTGCACCATGTGGTGAATCAGGGTGCTGGGAGAACAAGGAGCTCCTCCCCTCTCTGGGGGGCACCTGTGAGCCTGCCGGTGCATGGGTTGAGAATGAAACATCTTATGTCATCCTGTTCCCCGTCCCGTGTCCCTCCTCCCCCCTCCACTTAGCAAGTGGGAGCCAGTGAACTACACATCTTGTGAGATATTGGCTATGTTATGTAGTATGAGCTCCCCATATGCAAAGATATGCAAAGATATTTTCTTCCATTTGGAAGAAAACAAGAGACAATATGACAGATAGTGAAGATCTCTGGTTGTCTAGCTTTGAAATTTATGATTTCTTCTGTTCTGTTTTGTTGTGTTTAATTTTACCCCCTTTAAAATAAAATTTAAAAAAAGAGTCAAAGGAAATCATAATTAATAATTGTACTTATGTATAATGGTGTATACTGGTAAACCCAGCAATCTGGGAGGCTGAAGTAGGAGGATCTCAAGTTCAAATCCACCCTGTGCAACTTACCAACTTAGATTCTGCTTCAAAATAATAAAATAAATAAATAAAAGGGAATACATATGTAGCCTAGTGGAAAGATTTTCTGGTCAATTCTCACTCTCTCACGCACATACATATTTGCACACACACACACACACACACACACATACACGTACTTTTAAGAAATCATCAGCTTCAGGACATAATTAAAATTACTCAAGGTTACATTGCCCTCTTTTTCCTTTCAGGAAACTCACTCTAAAAATTCCGAGTGCCTTAATATACAATAACTTTGTAAGTTGAGGCCTGTATTTCTCTCCTAAAATCTGGTTCACACATTTTATCTATAAATTGAGCCTGTGTTTTGCCTCCAATGCCATAGATTCACAAATCCCATAGACTTCCACCCTCAAGGAAAAGCACTAAAGTGGGTTCCATATCTCTACATTTCAAATGCATGCAAAGGTTTCCTATCTTAACACAGCCAACTAACAGTAAACTGAGAGGCACTAGGAACACATGTTCTAGATCACCTGTCTTGAAGACACTCCAAGGATCACATAAAAAAAAAACAAACCCAACCTCAGATCACAATGTACTTTTCTCTTAAGGACCCTCATTCTGTTTTCTCTGAGAGTGTACTTGTTAAGTCTGCCTAATAATCTGTCTTTGCCACTCACTGATGCATCTTGAAAATTCTTTTTCTGTGATGTAAGTTAGCAGATCCATAATATGCTTCAAAGTGAGATAAGGTCCCAGTCTTGGGTCCCATCTGGTGACAAATATGTTACCTTCTGTAGGCCATATAGCTTCTGTCACATCTCTGTAACTCTGCTGTTGTAGCACAAGAGTAACCATACGCAATGTGAGAATAAATGAGTACAGCTGTGTGACTTTGAAACACAATTATTGAATGCCAAAAATCTGAATTTCATATCATTTATGTGCCTCAAAATAGTCTTCTTCTTTTCATTTCCCTCCACCATTTAAAAATAAAAAGCTATTTTAAGCTCTTAGAATATATAAAGACAGGTAGTGGGCCCAATTTGGTCACTGGGAAGTAGTTTGTCAACTCTTGAATAGATTGTGGTGGAGGCAGCAGAAAAACAATGGGGACCATTTAGTAATCCAAGGAAGAGAGATGATGGCACTGTAGACCAGAATATTAGTAGAGAGTTTATAAGAAGTGGTCATATTTTAAACAAAGTCTGAAGGCTAAGCCATGAAGATTTGTTGGTGGTTTGGATGTGGAATTTGAGAGAAAAATCAAGGAAGATTACAAAATTTGAGTCTGAAGACCTTGAGTGTGTATTTTCATTAACCAAGATGAGGAAGGCTGAGAGGAAGTAGGTTTGGGGATAGGTAAAGATCAGGAGTTTAGTTTCAGACCTATTGAGTTTGAGGCCTCTATTAGATGTCAAAGTGGAGATGATGGGAAGGCAGATGGATATAGAAGTCCAGAGTTTAAAGAACAATCTGGTCTGGATACACACTTTTAAGAAGCATTGTATATAGACAGAAGCCAAAGCTTTGTGATTCCATGAGATTACTTACGGAATAAATGTTAGTAGGAAAGACAACAGAACCAAAACTGAACTCTAGGTTATTGTAAGATGTTGATGTGAAGAGAATAGAACAACACAAGTTTGTAAAGGAGCAATCAGTAATGGCACTGAAAAGCCAGAATATTGTGGTGTCTTATTCACACAAGGAAGAAAGGATATGTAATGATTGATACATAGTGTCAACTTGAAAAGTTTAGAAATTTAACTCAGTGACTCAACAGGGAACTTTACTTTGTAAACATCCCCATCCTGTGCAAGAGGAGGGCAAGGGAGATAGTGTGAGTGCTATACCTGCCCTGGGGTGGGTAGCCTGCTTACAATATAAGGGAAGAAAAGAGGCTTGTTCTCCCTTTGTTCACTGTTGCTGCTTTTGCTGTCTTCTGCTACCTTGAAGTGTTGTCCCTGAACCATGTACCTTGCTTTGGAACCAGCTAGTTATGGACTGAAACCTCCACAAACTGTGAACTAAATAAACCTTTCCTTTCTTAATTTTGAGCATTGGGTATTTTGTCTAAACAACAAGAGAAGAATAACCAAGACAAGATATCAAGGAAGAAATGTTACTAACCACTCAGGTCCATAGCTCAGGTTTGTTTGCTTGCTACTGACTAAACCAAGGAGGCTGCTTATTTTGGAGAAAAGGAAAAAAGATTCATTCAAAGCTAGCACTAAGGAGATGGAAGGCTCTCATTTGTCTCAAATCACCACTTCCCCTTCTACATGTGGGTATTTTATAACAAGAAACTGAGGAGTGAGAGGACAAAATGAGACAAAACACATATTGAAGCTTGCTTTACTACTCCTCCTTTTCCTGTGGAAATGAAATTAAATTAGTTCAATGATTGGTTTAGCATAGTTCTGGGTGTAGATAATGGGGAGGCACTCTTTGGGTGTGGGTGGCATCATCCAATAGGCTTGTAGCCTGAATGAGATAAAAGTCTGAAAGCTTTGCTGCTGGCTGCTTCCTGCTTACCCTGCCATGGACTGTTTCTCTTCTGCCATGTTCCCTCTACCACACCATCCTGCCATGGAGCCAGCTGACTATGGACTGAAACCTCTACAGACTGTGAGCTAAAATAAACCTTTCCTCCTTTAATTTGTGGCTGTTAGGTATTTTGTCCCAGCAAGAGAAAAGCAACTAAGACAGTACACACTGGAGCCATTGAAGCTGAATATACGTGCAGGGCTGTGGCATGGCCCAGGCATAGCTGAACTAAGAATGAGGAGATGCCTCAGGGGTAAATAGGCCACAGATGAGGCCACCTGGAGACTTTCTGGATAGTTTTCCTTAATTAGCATCATCTGTTGCTCTGAGGGTTCCTTGAACCCTGCCCAAGATCCTGCTCAGTTTCCTGCATTTTCCACTCCTTGCTTGTTCTGATTAAATACAGGCTGCCCAGGGTCAGTTGGCTGGCTAGCACAGTTATGAACTCTGCAGAGGGAGGATATTTGTTCTCCAGGAGCCCTAGAGATCATGCTGCTTGTCTCATTCCTTTGGGCTTTTGCCGTGCACCCACTTGGGGGATTGGGTATCTAGGCATGGACCCCAACAGCTTGGTGACCAAACAGGGACTTGACAGTGGAGACGTCTGCTGGAGAGGATGATTTACCTTTATTGTGTTCCTGGGGTGGAATATGGCCCCTGATGTGCATCTCCTTCATTTTACCTCATTTTCTTCAGAAAATCCCTTTACCAGGTAAGTCATGGGAAATTCCCTGTCTGAAGCACAGCGGAAGCATAAAGTAGAACTGCTGTTTCTTCCTAGGAAGGTGGGCCATGTTACACCCGGGTGTAATTTAGTGCAACTCTTGTGGGAAATACATGATCGTTGTCCTTGGTATCCTAAGGAGGGTATGCTCATTGTGGAAGATTGGGACAAGACAGGCAAACGACTGCATGAGGAGCCTCAAGCGCCTGTCTTTGTTTTGCACATCTGGTTTCCTTGCAAGCATGCTGTGATAACATTTGGCAGCGAGCTGATGGAACACTGCATGGTCGGCTTCCCGTTCTTCCTGGGTGCACTGTTTCTGCTGCTTCTACACCTCCCCCATATACTTTTGCCCCCTTGCTGCTACCACCCTGTAAAACCTCTAAGCAACTCCCCACCAGGTCTAACTCCATGGAAAAGCTGGCCCAAGAAGCTAAACAACATAGGGAATTAATTCCTTGCCCTGTTTTGCATCAACAAGGACAAAAGCGCCACTTTGAAAGTTTGCAGTACTCTGTGTTTAAACAGATAAAAAGGCGTTCAAGCAATATGGACTTAAGAATACTTTCATGATTTGCATTATTGAGGGTAGTGGTCACAGTTATGAAATGACCCCTTGCAACTGGAAAGCCTTAGTGCGTGCTATTGTTACTCCAACCCAGTATCAGGTGTGGCTCCAAGACCATAATGATGATGCAGATGCACAAGCTATAGATAATTTAGACCACAATATTCCTAGAGGAGCTACTGAATTATGGGAAGAGGGACCTTTTTTAGATATTCACGAACAAGTTTGTTGCCACCCCTAAGCTTATCTTCAAATGGCTCAAATAGCTTTAAAAGCTTCGAAAAGAACCCCTGAAGCAGCAAATGCTCAAGGTTCTGTTAGTACTGTTAAACAGGAAGCCACTGAATCTTTCTTTACCTTTATAGAGAGATTAAATAAAGGTGTTGAATGCCAGGTGGACAGTAGAGCATCAGTCTCTATCTTGTTAAAGCAATTAGCATACGAAAATGCAAACCAAAACTGAAAAACTGCTTTAAAAGATATTTATATGAAAGCTTCTACTGCCTTGGAAATGCCTGGTATGGTTTATAAGGCTCCCACTACTTTTCATGATCCTTTACTGCCTGGGACAGCTGGTCTAGTTCTTCCCTGTTCACATGCATCAAAAAGAGGCACTTTTGTGATTCCAGGTGTCATCGATGCTGATTATACTGGAATGTTGTTGCTTCAATTGTGGTCTCTTACTCATTTAACTAAATGTTTCTGAATCTGTTGCTCAACTAATTGTCTTGCCTTAAAGCTTGCGATGTTACTCATGGAAATCAAGGATTTGGCTCCACTGTGGTGGCTGCTGCTTATTCTCCTGGGAGATGAACAGCTATGCCTCTATTGACATGTCTTTTTCAGGTTTGCTGGACATTGGAGTTGAAGTGTCGGTTTTAGCCCAGTCACTTGGCAATACTTTATTTCCCATTGTTAATGCTATCTCCCCTCTTATTTTTTGAGGACATACTCGGGCATTTATACTCCTTGGAATTGATTTAGTTGATATTGTCTTACTATGTACCAAGGCTTGCTTTTCCTTTTTGCTGTCCTCTTCTGTTTCTCTTCAAGTTGCTTTGGCTCCATTTCTTTCCATATGCCCCATAATCCTCGTTTGTCTCTATTTACCCTACATCCTTTTTCTTTTCAAACTTGTTTGGTCTATACCCCTTTAAAGGGTGTTCTTTCTGTCTTCACTGATGGCTCCCCCATCATGGAATTGTAACATACTTTGTTGATAATACTTGGCAACACCTGTATTCTCTACCACAAACCTCTGCTCAATGTAGTGAGCTGTCTGCTGTTATCCTTGCTTTGCAAGTTTTTTCATCCCAAGCTCTTTATTTATTTATTTATTTATTGGTACTGGGGATTGAACTCACGACCTCGTGCTTGCCAGGCAGGCGCTTATGCCATTGAGCTAAATCCCCAGCTCCAAGTTACTGACTCTTTATATGTACATAATGTCCTACATTTATCTTCTGTTCTCTCTCCCACAGCAATAGAGTCACATTTAATGTTTTTTTTTTTACGTTTACAGGTTCTTCTTTGTGCTCATCGTGCCTCTCTTTTTCTTTTACATATTCATAGTCAACCCCTACCTGGCTTTTTACAACAAGGTAATGCTATTGTTGATCAAGCACTGTGTATTCTCTACCCTCTTTTGCATAATGCTAAAGAAAACCATGCCTTTTTCCACCAATCTGCTTGTTCTTTGCATAAATTGTTTTATATTCCACTTTCTGAAGCTAAAGCTGTTATTTCCACTGGTTCATATTGTGGCTACTATGCTTCACTGTTTTCTCTTTGATGTTGTCAACCCTCGTGGCCTCTGCTCCAATGACCTTTGGCGAACAGATGTCATACATTGTTCCTCCTTAAAACTCTTTTCATTTCTTCACATTTCTGTTGATATCTGGTTTCATTTGAGCTTCTCCATTGTGTAGCACATCTACCTGACATGTAATTCAACATCTCCTGGCTGCATTTGCCATCATGGGTGTACCTTTCTCCCTTAAAACGGACAATGGTCCAGCCTCACAGGCTTTTGCTTTCTTTTGTTCCACATGGCAAATTCGTCATGTAATTGCTATCTCCTATAATCCCACTGAGGGCAATATGAACGTGCTGATCCAGTCTGCACAAGACTTGCTCTGTGCATCTGAAGAGGAACCAACTTCTAAAAAGTTTTGTGTGGCTGTACTAACCAAATTGGCCATGAACTCTTTAATGCTTGCTCGTATTTTGCTCTTGTGTGTTTTGCAACTCACCATGGGGACCTTAGTGTCCCACAACCTCGAGGATTTTCTCTTTCCTTGCAGAACCCCTATAGTCCTTTTCAAAATCCCTTTATACAGGATCTCTGCTAATTTGCCTATGACAAATCTAACTGGTTGATTTATAGTTGTAGATTCTAAATTTGCAAGAAGTTATGGCAATTCAGTTTGGTTAAAAATGTGTTTGAGTACACTGTGAGTTTGTAAGATGTTTGTTAGTCTGTGTACCTGTTGTTTGTTTGTCCAGTCTGTAACCAGTTGCTGGGAGTTGCTAAGCCAGTGATTGTTCATATGTGTAAAGCAGAAATCGAAACTGCCCATGCAGGAGTGCCCAAGTGGCACGGAGTACCTGGCGAACTCCCCAAGGGCATGGGGTGCTGGAGGTGCACAGGTGTTCTAGCACTGAGAGCATGGGGTATAGGAGGTGAGCTAGTGTAGCAAAGAGGTGTGGTATAAGTACATAAATGGCCCTTGGGGGACTTAAAAGAGTTCTCACAGATCTTGATGGGCTATATGCTTATTTCTGTTTGTTTGAGTCTGTACAAATCTACATTTGTACATTTGTCTGCATTTGTCCATTTGTCCGCTCTGTAAACAGCTGTTCCTTTTATTTTGAACTCAATAATTTTTTCCCCTTTCCCTTTTCCTTTTGCATTTTTGGATCATTTGATCAAGGATTTGCTTGGATTGTGGATTCACAAAGCAGGCTTTCATCTTGGTTGCCAGCTGGCCCAAATGACACAAGGACTGGGTATATGAATGTAATATGTTGTTATTTATCATGCACTTGAGAGTCTCATTATTTAGAAAAAATAATATTAAGATGAATAAACAGGGCCCCTTAGGGTTGGGATTGTTGGACAAGACTCTGATAAATAATAAAGTAGCTGCCTGGTAACATTTTTAATCACTTCTTGTTTATTGATCAGAGACCTCAATGATCTCCTTAATCTTTTTTTTTTTTTTTTGGTACCAGGGATTGAACTCATGACCTTGCGCTTGCCAGGCAGGCGCTTAAGCCACTGAGCTAAATCCCCAGCCCTGATCTCCTTAATTTTATGGAAGATGCCCAAACTAAAGGTATAAAATGTGGTGTTGTTATGTTTACATTTGTCCTTACCAAAAGAATAAGTTTTTTGGTTTGAAGATGCCTGTGCAAAGGTTTCATACGTCTATGACAAGTTGATTTTTATCATCTTCGTGATGTGTTGGATATAATCATGGTTCCAGGTGCATAGGTCTCCTGGGTTGTAAAACAGGGATTACTCGTGGTAATAGATTTTGTTTTGTGTTCAGACCTCTGCTGGTACAAAGATTTATGAGATTCACATTCCACTAAAGGTCAGTAAGTTAGATAGAAGCTTCTTATATATTAAATAAGGGCAATTGACTAAAAGGGATATTTTATGTCAAAACAGAAATTTGGGTTCTTGTAAGAATGTCATGATTGTCATAATACAATAATATGTACGGTTTTGATTCCTGATTTATTGTGTAAAATATGTAACTGTTAACATTCTGTAGGTATTCAAATGCTAGAATATTCATGGATAGTAGAAAATAGGTTTCATTTAATGTTCTAAGGTGATTCATTTTTAGATAAGATAGTAATGTTAAGCTTACTGCCTCTAATATACTGTATTGTTATCAATCTTTTCTTGTGGATGTTTAAGAACTAAGGTTTAGAGACAAAAAATTAGAGAGACAGATGGGCTAAAAGGATAGCCAATATTTTAGCCCCAGCCCTTCAAGGTCAGTGGGGACCCAGTACATAAAAGAACCTCTGCTTGTGTCATCCGGAGATACTCAATGAGTCCTTGGTCTTCTGATCAAGAAGATGATGAGACCACAGAGGAAAGTAATCTTTGATGTATGGTGTGCCTGAGGAGAGTCACCAAGAGAAAAATCTTCCAAGCATTCACAGAAAGCACCTCGGTCAGGCAATGGCCATGACTCACCCATTTGGCTGACACCAATAGAAGAGCCAAGAGGTGCTATGCATGGTTCTAAGACAACTGCTGAGGAGATCTAACTGACCTTGACAAAAAGTAAGAAACATTTTATTTAATGCAGATCTCACCTTAGCTTGGTCTTGAACCTCCTGCAGAAAAGTATGGCGTCAGGAGGGATAATGCAATGTAAAATGTTGGCTGTGGGAGAAGCTCAGGTCATTGACACCCTCTTGACAATGCTGGCTACACTGGTAACTGACTGCTATTATGGATTGATGGACTATGCAGAGTTTAAATTGTGGGAGTTCTCCTAACGCAGCTTCTCCAGCTTCAACTGGCCATCTGTTCTGTGGAGCAACAAAACAAAAAAGAGGAGTGTGTTGGAGCCGTTGAAGCTGAATATACACGCAGGGCTGTGGCATGGCCCTGGAATGGTTGAATTGAGATGAGACACTTCAGGGAGCAGGATAGGCCACAGCTGAGGCTACCTGGAGACTTTCTGGATAGTTTTCCTTAATCAACATCACCTATTGCTTTGAGGAGTCCTTGAACCAGTCCCAAGATCCTGCTCATGTTTCCTGTATTTTCACTCAACTCCTTCCTTGTTCTGATTAAATATGGGCTGCCCAGGGTCATTCAGTCTGCAGGCTAGCAGTTATAAACTCTGCAGAGGATATTTGTTCTCCTGGAGCCCTAGAGATCATGCTGCTTGTCTCATTCCTTTGGGCTTTCGCCGTGCACCCACTTGGGGGATTGGGGTTCTAGGCAGACCCCAACAAATACATGTGTTGTGGAAGTATAGCTATTTTGACATACAGATTCTGCTTATCCAGAAATAGAGTATACTCCACTTTTCTGATGTCCTGTTTAATCTTTTTCAGAGTATTATAGTCCCTAAGTATTAATTTTTGATGCCATTGTGAATGGAATTTTTAATCTTTAATCTTTTTCAGAGTATTGTAGTTCCTAAGTATTAATTTTTGATGCTATTTTGAATGGAATTTCCCCCCAAATTTCTAGTAAATGCATTATTAGTATACAAGAATACTATTGATTTCTGTGGGTTGATTTTTTTTCCTTTTTTAAAAAATTTATTTTAAAGGGGGTAAAATTTAACACAACAAAACAGAACAAAATGGGACATAAGAAAACATAAATCTCAAAGCTAAACAACCAGAGATCTTCACTATCTATCATATTGTCTCTTGTTTTCTTCCAAATCGTTGTCCACATCTTTGTATATGGAGAGTTCATACAAAACAACATAGCCAATCTTTCACAAGATGCCCAGTTCACTGGCTCCCACTTGCTAAGTAGTGGGGCCAGGGGAGAGCATGGGACAGGGGACAGGACCACATGAGATGTTTGATTCTCAGCCTCCGCACCAGCAGGTTCACAGCCACTCACCAGAGAGGGGAGGAATTCCTTGTTCTGCTGGCACCCCAGGTCGCTGCATGGTGCAGGTCCCCAGACACCAGGGTCTTTCTCTTGCAAGCCACCGAAACCTGCCACACTCACAGCCACTATTTCTTTCTGATCAATTGACCACTACATTTCCAAAGTTCTGAAATGGCCAACAGACCACAGAAAGAATTCTCTTTAGGCTCCTGTTTGAAACCAGCAGCTATAGCAATCTGCTGGCCTTGATTCAGGGCCAATGTGGATTGATTTTATACCCTGTTTCATCACTAAATTTGGCTATTAATTCTAGAAGTGTTTTGGTGGATTTTTGGGGGTTTTTTGCATAGAAGATCATGTCATCTCTAAATATTGAAAATAGGATAGATACTCCTGCCTTGTTTTGAATTATTTTCCCATTGCTGATTTCCTTTTCTTCCTTCTGCTTAATTGCTCACACTGCCTGGAGACTTTATTCTATTAGACTTCTTGTCATTTTTTGCTTTATTGTGTCTTTCTTAATTTTGGGGAATTTTGGTTTGGTGATCATGAATTTCTTCAGGTGCTCTTTGGAATAGACAGAATGCACTTCTCCATCAATTTTGAAAGATAGGTTCTCAGGATGTATCAGTCTGGGTTAGAAGTTATTTTCTTCTAGAGACTGGAACATTTCACTTCAACCTCTCCTTTCCTATAAGGTGCATATTGAGAAGTTTGCTGTTATTCTAACAGTTTTACATTTATAAGTGACATGTTGCTTTTATCTAACTGTGCTTAGGATTATGTCCTTGTGTTGAACTGTTGATATTGTGACTATGATCTGTCATGGAGAATTTTCTAATCATGGGTATTTTGGTTCCTCATACCTCACTTATCTGTTTGTTAAATTCTTTTCCCATATTTGAAACATTTCCTACTGTTTTTGTTACAGCTCTTTTATGCCATATATGTTGTTTCCTGATTTTCACTAATTTCAGTTACTATTAGATTAATTTTTTTGCATCATCTAGCAGCTATTGGATCCATTTTTCATGTTCTCTTATTTTTAAGGTATCTCTGAGTATGTTGCTCATAGTTTCAACAGAATACATAATCTCCCAGATTTGTTATCTTTTCATGGACTCCAGTTCCTTGCTAAACCAGTTATTCATGTTTCATGTCATTTTCTTTAGCTTGGCTAGCTTTTTTTTTTTTTTTTTGTACCGGGGATCAAACTCATGGCTGCACTTGCAAGGTAGGCACTTAGGCAGCTGAGCTACATCCCTGGCCCTCAGCTAGCTTTGTATTAGTGTCTTCTGTAAACTGTTTTCTATATCAAGTCTATTATCTATTTTGTTACATTTTTTGTAAGTTCACTGAGCACCCTATTGATCTTTTTTTTCAAGTGTTATATGCTTCCCATTTATTCTTTTTTAAAAATTTTATTTAAAGAGGAAAAAAAAGCAAAACAGAAAAAGGGTAGGAATAATACAGAATCTCAAAAAAAAACCCAGTAAGAAATCACTAGTTGATAAATTACATATTGTCATCTTAGAAATAGTTGTTCAAGTTACAAAATCAAAGCATACAAAGTGGACATTCAAACAGTGAGAATGCAAACAGCTCTGTTCAATTATCCAACAAAAACTTCATAATAAGGTTATCAATCCTATACACTTAAACATATATACAGTTATATCCTTTAGAGCACTTTCTTTTCCTTTATTTTTTACAATAGCAATTACACATTTTGGGTTTTATTACTCCTACAGTTATTGTTTTTTATACTAGAGACACAATGTGATATAAATAAATATGATTCTTATTTATTTCACTTATGAGGTTAGTCTCAAGTTGTCTCCATTAACCTATGAAGGCCTCAAGATCATCTTTTTTATAGCTGAGTAATATTCCACTGTATAAAAATACCACATCTTTTTCATCCACTCTGCAGTTGATGGACATTTTAGTTGTTTCCAAGATTTAGCTATTACAAATTGTGCTGCTATGAACATGGGTGCACATATATCACTGTGATATGACCTTATCAGTATTTCTGGGAAAATTCCCAGGAGGGGAATAGCTGCATTGAATGGAACTTCCAATCCTAGTCTTCTGAAAAATCTCTATAGTGATTTCCATAGTGGCACCAGTCTACACTCCCACCAACAGTGGAGCAGTGTGCTTTTTCCCCTGAAGCCTCACCGACATTTATTATTAGTTGATTTCTTGACGGCATCTATTCTTTCTGGAATGAGATGAAATCTCAGTGGTGTTTTAATTTGCATTTCTCAAATGACCAGTGATGGTGAACATTTCTTCATGTATTTGTTTGCCATATGTATATCTTCATCTGAGAAATGTGTGCTGAGAAATCTCAGATGTCCATTTTTGGAAAGGGTCTTTGAATTTGGGGGGCTTTATATGTTCTGGATATAAGTCCTTTGTCTGAGGAGTTGCTGGCTAAAACTTTTTTCCATTCTGTGAGTTTTCTTTTCACTCTGTTGGTGATTTCTTTTGAAGTGCAAAAACTTTTCAATAATATGAGATCTCAGTTATTGATTTTTTTTTATCTGAAAGAGAATAAAACAAAAGGGGGCAGTACAGAGCAGATCAGAAGAGGACAACATAGGCAACACAGTACTTTACATTAAGTCAACTGGACATCAACCGTAGCTAACACCATATCTCTTACTCTGCTATAGTTGAGCATAGTTTCAAATACAATAATATCAAACATAACACAATAGTATAAAGCCATGCATAGAGTGAAAGAATTACAGGGCTTTCTGAACCGAATAACAGAAAATGATCAATGGGTACTATAATATCTCATGTTTGATAAAAAAGAAAAAAATTTGAACTATCACACATATTCAAATTCCAATAAGACACAATGTGATAGATAGAACCAATGGTAGTAGAACAAAAAAAGCATGGTAGGACTTCTAAGAAGGATAATATTAAATCAGCAATAGCTGTCATAATGTTTTGTTTTATTCAGAACAGCTATTCATATCATCAAGTATGATATAGTCAAACAAAAAAGGATAAGACCATTCCAACTGATGATTTAAAACTTTGAAAGACTTCGAAGCTATGAGATGGGGACTCATGCTTACCATAAAGTCTTATATACTCTTATCAAATCTCATATTAGGGAGATTATATGGTATTTACCCTTGTGAGTTTGGTTTATTTCACTTAAGAGAATGGTCTCAAGTCATGTCCATTTATTTATAAATATCTTGATGTGATCATTCTTTATAGCTGAGTAGTACTCCATTGTATAAAAATGCCACAACTTTTT
>PVJX010035874.1:6926-18023 GCA_004027295.1 Dolichotis patagonum | reverse complement strand
GGAGCTCCTTGTTCTCCCCACACCCCAAGTCAACCACAGAGTGCAGGTCCCAATGCGCCAGGGTCTCCCTCCTTCAGGCTGCCAAAAGTCTGCCACACTTTCAGCTGCCCCCAGAGAGGGGGGAGTTCCTTGTTCTCCTGGCACCCCTAGTCAACCACACAGTGCAGGTCCTGACGTGCCAGGGTCTCTCTCCTTTGGGCTGCCGAAAGTCGGCCACAGTCTCAGCCGCCAGAGAGGGGAGGAGTTCCTTGTTCTCCCAGCACCCCAAGTCAACTGCACAGTGCAGGCCCCGATGCACCAGGGTCTCTCTCCTTCAGGCAGCTAAAAGCCTGCCACACTCTCAGTTCCCCCCCAGAGAGGGGTGGAGTTCCTTGTTCTCCTGGCACCCCGAGTCAACCGCATGGTGCAGGTCCCGAGGCACCAGGGTCTCTCCCCTGCAGGCCCCCTAAAGTCCGCCATACTCACCTGCTATTTCTTTCTGATGAATTGACCATTCCATTTCCAAAGTTCTGAAGTGGCCAACAGACCACAGAAAGAATTCTCTTTAGGTTTCTGTTTGAAACCAGCAGCTACAGCAATCTGCTGGCCTTGCTTCAGGGCCATGGGCTTTTGAATTTTAGGGGCCTGATTTTTAAAAAATTGTTTATATGTTCTAGATAAGAGTCCCATGTTTGAGGGACAGTTGACTAAGATTTTTTTCCCAATTTGTGGTTTTTCTTTTCACTCTATAATTTTCAATGCATAGATCTTTTACTTCCTTTTTTAGATTGATTCCTAAGTATTTTATTTTTATGGATGGTATTGTGAAGGTTTTGGTTTCCCTAATTTATCTCTAAGAGAGTTTGTTGTTTGTATATAGGAATGCTATTGATTTTTGAGTGTTGACTTTGTATCCAACTATGTTACTGAATTTGGTTATTCTAGAAGTCTTTTGGTAGAGTTTTTGGGTTTTTTTATGTAGAGTATCATGTCATCTGTGAATAGTGATAATGTAACTTCTTCTTTTCCTATCATTCCTTTTATATCTCTCTTTGTCTAATTGCTCTGGCTAATGTTTCCAGAACTATATTGAATAGTTTTGGTGATAGTGGACATCCTTGTATTTTGTTACTGATTTTAGATTACAAGCTTTCAGTTTTTGTCCATTTTGTGTGATGTTGTCTATTGGCTTGTCATAGATGGCTTTTATGAGATTGAGGTAAAGGCTATCTATTCCAATTTTCTATAGGGTTTTTACAATGAATAAGTATTGGACTTTATTAAAAGCTTTTTCTGCATCTATTGAGATGATAATGTGGTTTTTGTCTTTGTTCCTGTTGATATGGTATATTATGTTTATTGATTTGCATTTGTTTAGCCATCCCTGCTTTCCGGCCATGTATTACTTGGTCATGGTGTATAATCTTGATGATTTGCTGCATTCTGTTTGCTAGTATTTTAGTGAGGATTTTTGTATCTATGTTCTCTAGGAAGATTGGCCCTGTAGTTCTCTTTTTTTTGGTTGAATCTGTCTCTGGTTTTTATATCAGGATAATGCTTGCCTCCAGGAATGAGTTAGGGACAGTTGCTTCCCTTTCAGTTTTTTTGGAAGAGTTTGAGGAATATTGGCATTAAATCTCTAAATATGTGGCAGAATCAGCCTTGAATCCATCAGGACCTGGGCTTTTCTTTGTAGGTAAGTTTTTAATTATATTTTCAATTTCATTAACTGATCTTGGATTATTTAGAGATTTTTATCTTCTTGAGTCAACTTTGGTCATCTAAATGTTTCTAGGAATCTGTGTATTTCTTCTGTGTTTTCCATCCTATGTGAGTAAAGTTTTTGAGAGTAGGTATTGATCTTCTGAATTTCCAAGGATCTTTAGTGATTTCACATTTTTCATTGCTCATTGCATGAACTTGAGTCTATCCTTTCCTTTTTTGATAAGATCAGCTAATAGTTTATCAGTTTTATTCTTTTGAAGGGCCAGCTGTTTGATTTATTAACTCTTTGTATTGTTTTCTTACTCTCAATTACATTAATTGCTGCTATTTATAAGTTACTCCTTTTGTGGGCTTTGGGCTTGATTTGTTCTTGTTCTTCAAGAAGCTTGAGGTACAACATTAAGTTGTTTGTTTGTGCTTGTTATGTTTTCCTGATGTGAGAATTCACCACTATAAATCTCCTTCTTATGATTGTTTTCATTGTGTCCCACAGGTTCTGGTATGTTGTGCCTGCATTTTCATTGAATTGTAGGCAATGTTTAATTTCTTCTATTTCATCTGTGATACATTGGTTGTTCCGGAGGATGTTACTTAATTTCCATGCATTTATGGAGTTTTTATGGGTTCTTTTACCATACATTTCCAATTTCATTGCACTATGATCAGATAATATACATGGGAGAATTTCAGTTCCTTTGCATTTACTTAAGCATGTTCTATAGGCTAGAATATGGTCTATTTTAGAGAATATCTTGTGTGCACCTGAGAAAAATGTGTATTCTGATGTTGTTGTGTGGACCATTCTGTAAACATCTACTAAGTGCATTTGTTCACGTTTGGTTCAGTTCTGATATTTCTTTGCTGAGTTTTTGTCTGGTTGATTTATGTATTTGTGACAGTGGAGTATTAAGGTCTCATGTTACAATTGTGTTATTGCTCATTTGATTTTTCATGTCTATTAATATTTGTCTCATATAGTTGGGTACTCTTGTATTTGTACATGCATGTTTATGATTGTTAACTCCTCCTCTTGAAAATTTTCCCTAACAAGTATGTAGTGACCTTCTTTATCTCTTTTGATCATTCTTGGTTTGAATTTTACATTGTCTGCAAAGAGAATAGCTAACCTCTGCTTTTTTATGGGTTACTGTTACATGGAGTATTGTTTTTCATCCTTCGATTTTTAGTCTGTGAATTTCTTTTTGGGTTAGATGTGTTTCTTGTATACAGCATATTGCTGAATTTTGTTTCTTGGTCCATTCTGCCAGTCTGTTTATTCTAATTGGTGAAATGAGGCCTTTTACCTTGATGATTATAAATGATATGTATTGGCTTATCTTGTCATGTTGTTCTACTGCTTTTGGTTCCTGTGGTAGATTGATAACTGTTGGGTCACCACCGGTCGAGTTGAATCAGTGTGGTGCTAACTATGGATGGCTCACCTGAGGATTGGTTTTATTTCATTTTTTTCCAAATCCATTTTATTTCAAGGAGAAAAAGAAAAATAGAAGAAGAGGAGGAGAAAGAGGAAGAAGAGGAGGAGGAGGAGGAAGAAAAAGAGGAGAAGGAGGAGGAAAAAAACTACAACAGAATTTCAAAACATGTCAATCAGGGTACCCAGGGATTGTTACCAACAATATAAAAAAGGTGAACTGGAGAGGAAGAAGTATTGTTGTTGGTTCTCCTGGATGTTGTTGGTTTTCTTGTTGATATTGGTTCTCTTGGAGGAGCTTGTCAAGCTTCTTTCTTGATATAAACTGTTCTTGTTGCCAGAGGAGCTTGGGACCTCATTGTCACTGAGAATAACTGTGGTTCACTTTGGGGGAGCTCTGTTCTTTACCTCTTCATGGCTGCAGAAGGTAAACTAGTGTGCTTCTCAGGCTCCAGGAGAAGCTTGTCACTCTGGGTTCCTCATATGAACTTGACTGTTCTCATCATTGGAGGAACTTGGGGCCTCATTGTCACTGAGGATGCCTGTGGTACTTTTTGGGGAAGCCCGGGTCCTTACTTTGAGCATCACTTCCTGGCTCCAGTGCAGAATCCTCAACCTACTGGCACAGATCCTTCATCCTGATGACACAAACTTTTTAGCTTATACTACTGACCTTTGGACCTTCCCAGTGCAGATCCATGAAACAGACTTGCATGAGAGATTGTTGTGGACTCTAGGTCTTCAGCTAGACTCATGTTGCTGTAGGATCCCGGCCCTTAGCTGGATTTTTTTGGTGTCTTTAGTGTCTGGACAGATTTCCTGCCCTTTTCATACTTGACTCTTTAGGTGACTATTATAAAATAATTCTGTAAATTACGTGCCTTGTATTAAATTGTTTCACGTACAGAACCCTGACTACAACAGTTCCCTACTTTTCCCCTCTGTTTAATTGCTTGCCCTGCTTTGTCTGTTTTCCTGATGTGAATATTCACCACTATAAATTTCCCTTGTAGGGCTGCTTTCATTGTGTTCCATAAGTTACAGTATGTTGTATTGGCAGTATCATTTAATTGTTTAATTTCTTCTTTGATTTCATCTGTGTCTCATTGATTGTTGAGGATAATTTCTTAATTTCCATATGTTTGTGAAGTTCTTGTGCTTTTCTCATCTATTCTTTGTCATGGTAGTACCTTATTTCTACATCAGTTTTGAAGTATAATTTTGAGGGTATATCAGTCTGGGTTGGAGATTTTTTTTCTTCTAGGGCTTCAGGTGTTTCAAGCTCTCATTGAATTGAGAGTTTGTGTTGAGAAGTCTGCCATGAGTCTGATGGGCTTTCTTTTATAGGTGATTTGTTTCTTTTCAGTAACAGCTTTTAGTATTCTGTTCTTGAGCAGAATTTCTGGAGTCTTGACTAAGTAAGTCTTGATGTAGGTTTTTTTTTGTTTTTGTTTTTTTTAAATCATGCCTAATGGAGTTTTGTATGCCTCATTTATCTATATGTCAAATTATTTTTCTCTGCTAGGGAAGTTTTCTGCCATCGCTTCTGTGAATGAGTTTTTTGTATTGTTTGTGCTATCTCCTGCTTTTTCATTGACTCTAATAAATCTTATATTACTGTTGTTAACTTTATCTAGCAGCTGTTATATTGATTTTTCATGGCCCCATGTTATTTTTAAGATATATTCCTTTTCATGATCACTGAACACAATCCTGTGTTCTATACCTGAGCACATTGGCTCATTCTGTTACAGATCATATACTTGCAATAGAAGTTTTAATCTCCTTAATATCTGTTCAGATCTGTTTCATGGATTACATTTCTGTCCTATGTTGGCCATTTATGGTTTCCATCATTTTCTTGAGCTCCTTTGTTATTTTATTTATTTTTAATCTATGCCTGCTTTAGTGTCACTAAGCATGTCCTTCAATATGATCACCCTGTCTACAGTTGTTTGAGAAATCTAGAGCTTTTTTCATCTGTGTAGTTACTTCTGCTGTTACTGCGTCAGAGATTCCAGGTGGGTGTTTACAGGTTGTTTTATCTCACTATTCCATGGATTTGCCTTTGTTGAGCTGAAAGTCTGGGATTGCATTGTAAATGCCTCTCTCTCTCTCTCTCTCTATATATATATATATATATATATATATATATGCTTAATTCCTGTGTTGATGCTTGCAAATTGCCTATGATGAGTAGCTTTATTGCTAGAATTTAGAACTTTTAGGAAATGACTGCTTCTCAGAGGTGTCTTTTAGGTGTAGCTGGTCGTTGGGGATCCCTTCAGTTTACTGGAGACAAGAAGATGCTGCCTACTTGGTCCAACTCCTGGTTATAGTTTTTTATGACCCTTAGGCAATCTCAGTCTTGTTATTAGCAGGAAGAACCACTGGTTAGAACAATTATGCCATT
The DNA here is from genome assembly GCA_004027295.1 of Dolichotis patagonum. Taxonomy (NCBI): domain Eukaryota; kingdom Metazoa; phylum Chordata; class Mammalia; order Rodentia; family Caviidae; genus Dolichotis; species Dolichotis patagonum. The sequence continues at coordinate 12,474 of PVJX010035874.1, read as the reverse complement.
TTGGTTAGAGTGATACAATCAGCAATAACAGTTTTATCAAACAGCCTAGAAAATGACAACCTGAGGTAACTATTGATTTGTCACCTTTAACGATATGTACTAGATTTGTGGTTATGTAACAAAATCTAAAGTGAATTGGAAAATTGTATGCAGTAAAGAAGCCCTCAATATGGCAGTTACACCATCAGGGGAGAAAATTTAAAAGGGGTTGGGGGAGAAAGTAGACAAAAGAAAAGAAAGAGATTAGAAACAAGACTAGAGGACAAAGGAAGATCACACAAATTTTGAGAAATTGTTGAAGAAGACAGGAGAAAGAGAAGGAAGAAATGAAAACAGGAATAGAACAGAACAGCAACAACAACAAAAATGAAAACCTTATTCATAGTCATATAAAAACAAGGACAAATAATGAAGAAAAAACAAAAATGAGAGAAAGAAAACTTAAAAAAAAAAGAAAAAATACTCACTTCAAACTGTCTCTGCTGCCATGGATAGACAACATAGGGCAACAGCCACAATGATTAACCCCAGCAAACCAGCAGCAGCTTCATGGTAGGATAGGGGATGGTGCCAGTGACCCTGCACCCCATCTTCCACTGAAGTCAGGCTGGCCTCAGGCTATGAGGCTGGAGCCAGACCCACCTGTCGTTCTACAGTCCCCATGCCTTGCAGAATAAGTTGAACTCACCTGGGAGCTTCTAAGTGGAGCTAGCAGTTGCTGCGAGTCCCAGGTTCAGTGTGCCTCTATCCAAGATGGCCCTTGGCAATCACCCTCTTTTGCAGGCTGTCAGAATGGAACAGCTCACCAAGCCACCACAATCCACTGTGATGTGCTGCATCCCCTGCTTTGCTCCACTGGTGCACTTCTCCATGGAGCCCTGTGGAGTCGCCAGCAGTTAGGGTGTGTCTGGCAGTTTCCAGCTGCCCCACCCATACAGTGAGTTTGAACTCGGTGAGAAAGCGCCACCTGCCTCCTGCTTCTTCATTGAAGTTTCTTTAGAAATATTATTTTTACAATGAGAAATAATTTTGAATTTATACTGATATTTTAATTCAAAATTTATTTTTAACTCAAATATTAAAAATTTAATATCTATATTTCTTACTGTGTTTAAAATATGGATTAATGACATTAACATTATTGTCTTGTTTTAATTTTATAATGCATTTATAATAGTTTCAAAGTATCATTATCAACATGAGTACTGGCAATAAGAGAACTATAAATGCTATTTACAGGGCTCTGTATAATTCATCCTACCTATGTCTTCCATTTTGTTTTACTTTACTCTTGCTCATTGTGTTTCAGTCAGGCTGACCTTTAATCTTTTCCTTGAACATTCTAAAATTATTTCTATTTATCTTTACACTTGCATTCTCTGCCTAGAATATTCTTTCTCCAAGTTTTTATATAGCTGTATTATTTTTATACTTCTGGGCCTCCCTTCGTAGACAGACCTTCTCTAAGTACAATATATATTATGGATGAATTTCCCCAGTTCCTTTCTGTCTTGACTATTTCTTTTTTTTAATAGATGTCATGTTTATTTGATTGCTTATTTGATGGATCAGAGGGTGTGAGCTGAGTGGTAGAATGCTTACCTAGCATGTGTGAGGCCTTGAGTTTGATCCCTAGAAATACACAAAATATATTTGCATACTTGTTTGATATCTGTTGTTCACTCTAAAATGTAAATTCTGTGGGACTAAAAACCTTTTCTACTTTTTCACTCCTATATGCCCAGTCAATAGCATATAGTAGTACTAAATACATATTTGACTGAATAAATGAGTATGGTAACATCAGTCTGCTCCTTTAATAAGATTCCTTTGGTAGAAGCAAAAAGTCTGAAAGTTGATATGATTAAAAGTTATAGAGGTAAACACAGGTGAATAGGACTTGAATGCTCATGCATTCATGTCTGTCTATGTGTATGTATGTATGCTTTTTGACACAGAGACTTGCTATATAGTCCAATTGGCCTTGAACTCACTATATAGCTCACATTAGCTTTGAACTTTCAGCAGTCCTCCTGCCTCAGCCTCCCAAGCTCTGGGATTAGAAGTATGCATCATTACACCCAGCACTGTGGCATTTATTATTGAATGGACCCATCATAATCATGTCAAGGTCAATAAACCACATGTACTAGTATCAAGGGAAAATATAGGTGAGTGTTTAAGAATAGTTGTATTAGAAATGAAGGAATGAAAGAACTAGAGACTTACAGATCGCTTTCTTCCCTTATGCTTACTTACATCTTTTTTCTAATCAAGACATTATTACAAAGAAGAAAATCTCATTCCTGCCTAACAGAACTATGAATGGTTGCAGATATAGTTTAAGGACATTTCTAGAAATAACCTAGTCTTGAGGAAGTTGGAACTAGAAACTCTTAGGAATGAGAGCAGTGTTCTATTTTTCCCAAAAATTATGGTGTTAACCTGCTTTCGATGCATCTGTTTCCTTCCTCTTTCTTCACTTGATGAAGATTTATAGAGTAACTTGTTCAGTGGTGCACTGCTCTAGGTGTGACTTTAGCAAAAAAAAAAAAAAAAGTTTTTTTTACTTATCCTAATGGGAAAATAATCAAGAAAAGTAAATTTCATTTTAGATAAGGATAAATATTAAGGAAAAAATAAAACAGGAAGGAAGCCAGGACATGTTGAAGAAGAGGTTATTGAAATTTTAGATAGTAGCTTGGAAAGTCTTTTATGAGAGAGTGATCTTTGAATCACCTTAAATTAGGGCACTCTTAATTATCTACAGAAAGAATGTTCCAGGTAGAAGGGTCAGCAGTACAAGGATAAGGCAGAAGTTTACCTAATGCGTCTGAGGAAAGGCAAGGAGGCCAGTATGAGGGAATAAAGGTGTTTGGCCAAAGATGAGGTTAGAGAATAAAAAGAAAACCAGATCTTATAAGCCCTTGTATGTCATGGTAAAGAGATTGACTTTATTCTGAGTGAGATTAAGAACCACTGGAAGATTTTGCTGCCTGTTGGCTTATTCTACTTTGCTTTTAGCAACCCTCTGATATAATACAGTGTCTCTTGCTACCAGATTTATGTATCTTCTCTGTTCAACTCTCCACAGCTGAATCTCCACTCTTTAGTTTCCTTCACATTTCCACAGCAAGGAAACTGATTGGTCGCTAAGTTGAGCCAGACCATGAAAATTATACATCGCCAACAGGATGGCAGATTGGCTAATGTAATTAGATGCTTGTCTTTGGCCCAATTACCTATGGCTGGGGCAGAGGAATATGTAGTCTACTGCCACTCAGAAGGGGAATGTGATTGGAATAGTTAATGATAGCCATGTTGCCTATTGTCTTAAATATCTTAACTGCCAGTCTGTTGCCTTGGGCTGCCTGAAAACATGATCATGCTGCTTTCATTCCCACTTTCTGTATTTCCTTTTCCCTGTAGCTTAGTCCCAACACACAAGCGAATTTGAGAAGGAAATACAGTTTTGTTTCTCTTACCAATTCATTACATTTTTACTGAGTGATTATAATAGGCCAGGCAACATGAGGGTAAAGCAATGAACTGATTTATTGTAATAGAACTCACATTATCCATGTATACTCTACACAGAGACATAAGGAATAAAGAAGTAGATTAACAAGGGTTTTAGATTAGTTTTGGATTAGTTATTAGAAGAGGAGCTTTCTGAGGAGATGGCATTTGAACTGAAGATTGTGTTTTGTCTTTCGAATTGCTGCTATAAAATATATGACACCCACAACTTCAAGGAGGGATGGCTTATTTTGGCCTACAGTTTTACAAATTTTAGTCTGTGGTTGGCTCACAGGCAGAAAAACATCATGACATGGGGCATGGTGGAGGAAAGCTTGACTCACGACACGTGGGAAGCAAAGGGACAGGGACCAAGATCACAGCCCTGTAGCCCACTTAGATGCCGGAAATGTGCTTTGCTAATCTCTAGGCTTCTCTTAAGCCACTCAAGTTGATAATCAAGTGTAACCATCATAATTTACTTACTCATTTTAGTGTCAATAGTTTTAAATTCTTAAATCAGGTCAGTTTTTTGCAGTATTTTGTAAACAGTTTCTAGAAATGTTTAGTTATTTGTAAGTCTTTAGACTGGGGGCTTATTAATCTTATTTCTAAATTGTCAATGGAAAAAGTTCTCATTTTTCCTCACAAAGATTTTGAAAATAACAGATATTATGTTATTGTGTGTATGATTTTCTAAGTTATTTTCAATAGAGATTTTAAGAATATGCATGTGTGTATTTTGGAAAATAGATGGAAGATAATGTTTTGTGTTTCATAAGAGTTTCTTTTCTATCAGACTAAAACTAAAAGTTTGAAATTCTAATGCTTACTGTTAAACATGTAGGCTAGTTACTAGAGAAGTGACGTGAATAGATGCATATTTTAGATATAATCTTATGGTTAAAGGATATTAGTGGCATTTCAGTATTTGATTAGCTTAGAGATTGCAAATTTTAATAATTGAGCCAACTGGGAACAGTAAATTATGTTCCTTGTAAAGCTGGCAGGTCATGTTAATAGAATACTTGAAGAGGAATACTATAGACAAGTAAATATAATGTTTTTTTCTTTCTGACTGGCTATATTTTTAATTAAAGAGAATGAATGAGAATAGTATCTTAAGTTATATAACCTTCTTTTGAGGTGATGTCAATCCCATAAATTTTATAATAGACATAATTTACATATTGTATTTGACTCCAAAATACAGTTTTTGTTTTTCAGTAATTTACTCATGGGCTGCTTCTTTCCAAAAGAGAATTATAGTGGCCACAGTGTGTTTTAAAATGTTTAACAAAAGATGATCCACTGAATAAGCTTTGTTATAATTATGCATTTGAATAAAAGTATTAAGCCTTTAAGGAGAGAAGCATTTAATAATTTGAAGGCATAGGAAAAATGTTTCATGTATGTGTGTATAAGATGTAGAATATATTAAAACAAACTGGAATATACAGTAAAATATCAACTATGTTAACTATCTTAACTATGCTTATCACCTTGGTGAGGTAAACTTACGTGTATCTTTTATGTGTATACTTGAACATTTGCACTGTTTCTATTCTGCTTCTCTTATTTGATGCCCAGGAAAAATTGTTATATCAAAACAACTATCATTTACTCAGGTAAGGAAGAGCTGACTTAAGGACATTTTGGTTTTAAGGTTACTAAATGGAATATTATATAATACTGGCCCACAGTGTGTTTTGGTCGCCAACATAGATTTGTAATCTTAGGCTGCTGTAACAGATAAAAATGTAACAATCAGAAAAAGAAATAAGAAGTGTAGTGATTTGTGCAAAGTCTGCATCTTTTCGTCCTCTTTCTCTTCCCTGCAAGCTGCAGTTTTTGTCCTCCAAGAATTCATCTAGAGCTCAGACATCTCCTTCCTGTTCAATTGGTTCCTTTTCTTCTTTGCTCACTTGAATATCAAGTGCTGTCCTTGCATCTTTTTTCTGTGGTCTGTCTGTCGCTCTCTGTTTGTCTCTATCTCTGTCTCTCGCACTTTCTCCCTCCTTCCTTCTCC
>PVJX010035873.1:0-17909 GCA_004027295.1 Dolichotis patagonum | reverse complement strand
CTGCTTTCTCTTTGGGCTTTAAATATTTCAAGCTCTTCTTGATTTGAGGGTTTGTGTTGAGAAATCAGCTGTGACTCTGATGTGCTTTCCTTTATAGGTGATTTGCTTCTTCTCTCTAATTGCTTTTAATATTCTATTCTTGTGTTGAATTTCTGGCATCTTGACTATGATATGCCTGTGTGTATATTTTTTTGATCATAATTAATTGAGTTCTATATGCCTTATTTATCTGTATGTCAAATTCTTTTTTCCCACCAATGAAATTTTCTGCCATGACATGTGTGAAGTTTTCTTTTAAAATGTCATTTGTACTCTCTCTTACTGACCACAATCAGGTTTATTTTTGTACCAGGAATTGAACTCAGGACATTGTGCTTGCCAGTCAGGTGTGGCACCACTGAGATGTATCTCAGGCCTCCAATCAATCTTATGCCATTCTCCTTTGCATCATCCAGCAGTTGCTGGATTGATTTCACATGGTCCCTTGCCATTTTTAAGAAATCTTTCTTTTCGTGGTCAGTAACTACCATCCTGTACCTACACATGAAATTCTATCCTCACATTGACTTGTCTACTGCATATACTTTTAATGGAATTTTTAATCTGGATATCTGTTTGAACCTGTTTTATGCATTCTGTTTCTTTCCTATGTTGAACATTCATGGATCCTAAACTTTTCTATTTTTTATCTTCATCTGCTCTAGAGTTGCTAAGCGTATCTTTCATTGTGGTCACCACTTCTGTAATTATTCTGATTCTAATTATTATTATTCTAATTATTATTATTCTAATTTTCCATGAGAAATTTTTTCTGATTTGACTTTTTTATAGAACCTCATTTATTTGTCTTGTTACTTCCACTGTTACCACTTCAGAGAGATCATGTATGTGACTTTTGGATTGTTCTACCTCACTGCCCCTGGGTTTGTCTTTCATGAATTGAACATCTGAGTTTGCATCTTTAGATATTTTCTCATTTTCTGTTGCTTTTAAAACTTAATTACTAGGTTGATGCTTGTAAATTGCTCCTAGTAAGTAACTTTACTGCTGGGATTTAGAACCCTTAGGAAATGACTACTCAGAGGTGTCTTCCAGGTGCAACTGGCTTTTGGGTTTTGAGTCTGTTGCAAGATCCTACCTCTTCAGTGTATTGAGGATGAGAAGTTGCTGCTTACTTGACCCAGACCATAGCTCTTTGGTACTGGCTTTAAGTATTTTTAAGACCCTAGGAAATCTCAATCTTGTTATACCAGAAAGGAAAACTGGTTAGAACAATTATGTAACTTTTGCTAATGTGATATAGTCCACAATAACAATAGCATTAAGCGTAGTCCAGACAATGCCAACTGTGGTAACTTAATATACCAACTTTAACAATATGAACCATCGGTAGTTATATGACAAAATTTAAAACAAATCAGAAAATTCTGTGCAATGAATAAACCCTCAATATGCCAATTTTATGCTCAGGGGAGAAAAATTTAAAAAGAGTGGGGAGAGAAATAGAAGACGAGGAAGACATTTCAATCAAGGCTGAGAGATCAAAGAGAGATCAAGAAAACTTTTGGAAACTGGTAAAGAAGACAAGAGAGAGAGAAAGAAGAAGTTAAAAAAAAACCCAACAGAACAGAGCAACAATCACATAAAACTGTGTCCATACTCATATAAAAACAAGAACAAGCAATGAAGAAAAAAACAAAAGAACACACACACACACACACACACACACACAATCAAAACCAAAACCAAAACCAAAACCAAAACCAAAACCAAAACCAAAACCAAAACCAAAACCAAAACCAACAAATTAAGAAAGAGATAGTCTAAAAAAGGCCACTTGAAGGTGTATTTCTGCTTGTTTCTGCTATCATAGTGGACAACATGGGTGGAGTCCAGATCCGTGCTGATTAATCCCAGCAAGCCAGCAGTAGCTTTTGGTGGGGTAGTGGATAATGCCAGTGAGCCTGTACTCTCATTTCCCCTGAAGTTAAGTTTGGCTTGTGGCCATGAGGCTGGAACCAGACCCACGCAGTCTGTGGCAGTCAGTATGCCCTCTATGGATTTTAACTCAGTTGGGGGCCACTAGATGGAGCCAGTCGTTGGTCTGAGTTTCAAGTTCAGTTATCTCCTCTTTAAGATTGCTCCTGACCAATTGCTCTCTCCTATAGGTTGTATGGACACTGACAGAATCCACCAAACCCTGTAGTCCTTCACATCCACTGCTCTCTCTCTGTGGAGACCTGTGAGGTGGCCAGCAGCCACCATCAGTCTGAAGGTTTGAACTGCTCCTCCCATGCAGCGAGTCTGGGCTGAGAGAGAGGGTACTGCCTGCCATCTCTTTCTTCACTGAAGTTTCTTGTTTTGCTTTCCCTGTGGGCTTCAGTTCTCATTTCAGACCCTCCTTGGGTCCAGGAGACTCACTTCCCTCCTTGTTCTCTTCCTCAGTTGCTATGTTCCAGTACCTACCCAGTGAATCTCAGAGAAGTTCTTTTTCTGCTGCTCACCATTCAGCCACCTTCCTAGAAGTTCCCTGAGTCATTTTTAAAATTACAGAAATAAACACAATGATAAAAATGAAGTGCAACATAAAATTAAATGCCAGCTAAACATTGTTTTGATTATAAAAAGTAGAAATGTACTCATCTGGTTTGGTGAATATATTGGAAAGATAATGGGGTATACTGAAAAATTAAAATAAAAATGAAAAAGGAAGACACAAGGACACACTGAAGGCTTCCGAATGATATGGTTAAGAATCGCTCTAGGATGCTGCTATCTCTCAGACTGTTTCAGTTACTTTTCTTGTTACCGTGACAAAATATCTGACAGTTAAAGGCAGAAAGGTTTATTTCAGGTCACATTTTGTAGAAGTTTCAATCCATAGTTGGCTGGCTCCAAAGCAGGGTGGCATGGCAGGGGAGTATCACAGAGACGAGAATCCGCTGCAGGGCAAGCAGGCGGCAACAGCAAGCAGTACACTTGCCTTCCTTCTCTCCCTCTATATCCCGTTCAGGATATAAACCTATTTATTGGTGCCACCAATAAATTGGGGTTTCCATTATCCCCATCCAGAACTAACTAAATTGATTTAGTTATCACACACATTTAATGTCAGTGCACCCTAGATGTAGTCACCTGTAAAAAGTTCCACCTATTGAGTGCATAAGGTTTTAGGGAGACATCTAATACAAGATGTAACAGACTGATTTCTGAGGGATTCAAGTGTAGTAGCCGCCTACTAAAAATAGCAAATACTCCAAAACATAGAGGCTTAAACCAGGAGCATTTGTTTCTCACAGTGTCTGTGGATAAGAAACTAAAGCATAGCTTAGCTTCATATCTCTGCTTCATAAGTCAGTAGCAACCTAAAGGCCTAATGAAGGAATCTTCTTCCAATTTACTCACAAGATTCAGATCCTTGTGACTAGTCTATAGAGGACTCTACTCCTTTGGCTGTTGGTCAGAGGCTACCCTTAGTTTTTTACCTGATGCCTCTCTCTGACACGACAGTTTGCTTCATCAAATTTGGTGTAATGTGAGAAGGCAGTAGAATGAGTATCCAATGAGACAGAAATCATAGGTTTTTTTTTTTTTTTGGCTAATCATGGAAATGGCATTTCATCATTCCATCACTCTTGTCCTATTCTATTCATTAGAAGGAAATCACTAAGTCCAGTCCATATTCCAGGAAGGTATTATACAATAGCGTGAATCCCAGGATGAGGGTCACTGGGAGCCATGTCAGATGCTACCTGCCATATGTATCATTTATTTTGCTTCAAAGTTTTAGACTACAAGATTTTTCTAGGGGGAAATTCTCTTTCTTTTATTCTTTGATCAATTAATTATATACAGTCAAGAGAGAAAGAATAAGGTAGAAAAAAACCACTCCTATTCAAATCTAAAACATATCCATCAGGGGTAAAGAAAGAGTAGTGTGCAAGATGAGTCCATTGCATATGTGAAGAATGGTAATGAATAGTGAAAATAACTTCACAATCTATTGTTAGAAGGGATACTTGTAACTAATGTTCCTGCACTATTAATTAGTAGTTAGGTGCTAACTCTTTTTTTTTCTTTCTTTAAATTCAAACTGAAAGCATGTGACTTTATGTATTTTTTGCAATGGTTATTCTTTATAAGATTATTTCCTATATCTTATTTTTGGAAATCAAAATTTATTATAATTAAGTCCAACAGTAATAAAGTATATAATGCAAGTTATGATTATTACTCTTGCGTCTGAACAGAGTATATCCTATTGCCAAACAAGGCTTTGCAATTCTCTGTAGCAAGTGATTTTAGAGTTGAATTTTTTGAAGGCTAAATATCTAATTTGATTCTTTACTACATAACTTAGGCATACTTTTCCATTTTCAGGACAGTGTGCTATGACTTGTGTCTAGATGTTCCCCAAAGCCTCATGCATTCATAGGTGGGACTTTTCAGAGGTGGCTGGATGGAGGCTGTGCAAATATGGGTTAGGGGTATATGAACTAAATTTGTTCTGCGTCTGGTTTAGTATAGTTCTGGGTGAGGGTAATGGGAAGGCCCAGCCCTGGTGTGGGTGACACCAACCAATAGTTTATTAGCTTGAATGGAATGAAAGAGAGAGGAAGGCTCACTACTACTATGCTTCTTCCAGTCTGCCCCATAATGCACTGTTTCTCTTCTGCAATGCCCCTTTGCCATGCTGCCCTACTTTGGAGCCAGCCAACTAGAGACTGAAACCTCTACAAATAGTGAACTAAAATAAATCGTTTCTCCGTACCTTTTGGACATTGCATATTTTGTTTCAGCAACAAGAAAGTATCTAAGACACAATGTTTTTATAAATGTTACAACAAAACAAACACAGATTTTAATTATGGCATTCTTTTTTATCAGATTAAGTGAATTATCATTGCTGAATATATCTTGAAAATGGTGATGTAGTAAGGGTCTCATTATCATGGAATTTATCAGATTATTGGGTTAGTATTACAACATGAATTTCCAGGCTCACAGGCTATATTGAGAGTTGACATGTCTTAAACATGACAAAGCTATTGTGGAGAGGAGAGGAGAATTAAATATCCCTTAGCTCAAACAACCTGAAGAAGAAAAAAAAAAGAGTTAACACCTAACTCCTAAACATCTGAATTAAAGACCAAACAGTACATCCTACAAGGATGACTTTTTCTTGATTAGATCTTGCCTTTTATCTTTGCATTTTATTACAGCACATAAAAAAGTCTTTCAATTAGTAGAGATGGTTGCATGTTGATTTGTTCCTTTTAATTATTTGGAATGTAGAATCATTAGAGAGGAAAAAGAGCCATACTAAATTTAAAGCCGAGGATTGCATGTATTTTTTAAATGTTAAGGTACAGACAAGTAGGGGTCATCAGGGATATAAGAAAAAAATTCTTTTTCATTTCTCCTATTAGCTTTTGAGATTATATTTGTGAGGTTGATTCTGTATCCCTCATTTAATTCCCAAATTGGCACTTGGGGCTTTTCTATTTTCCCGTTCAGTACAGAGAACTTCAGTTACGTTAGTCCTCCTCGTTCAAACAGTCTCCGTTCATAATGACACATCTAATAACAGGAAATAATCAAATCTGTTTCTATATGATTAACTCACATCCTACACATAAATACTTAAGTGCATGAAATATTACTGGTAAAAAGAGTGGTGATGAAGCAGTCACCTGAATAGTATAAATTCATACTTACATAGTCTAGAATTGTTGCTAAGTTGATTACATTTCAGAGTCTCACTGCTATGAGGCAGTGCTATGTGAACGCATGTCACCAATGAAATGTGAGCAAGACTTACATACTCCACCTCCAGTACTGAAGCATTATACCAAGATATTTTCCACTCTTGTTTTTTCAATTTTTATTTTTCATTACATGTTTGCAGTAGATAATAATTAGGTTCCTTGTGAAGAATTGGTGTGTATAAATAATCCATCTTAATTGTTTTTCATCTCCTTTCCCTTTCCTTCCTGTATCTTTTGGTGTCCTTCTCTTTTGCAAAGACCTATCGCCCTCTCCACTCTTCTTCCATCTTCTGACTCAATGTCAACCCTCAGGGCAAACATGGAAGCCACCTGTTAAATCTCTGTGCTGCCTATTTGAAATTTCATTGTAATTTTTAAAAAATTTATTCTATTTTCTCATAATACATAGCTGCAAATTCAAATTAGTGGGGAAAGAAACCTCTCTGGTCCTTGTTCAAATTAAAAGCATCAGGTGGAACAAAAATGTCTTATTTTCTCTATCTTGGCCTGATTTTAGATGGTGATCCTCAGAGGGAGAATGGTTATGTCTATCTCTTCATTTTCCTAATTTAAAATTTTTTTCTTTCATACTGTTAACCATAGTTTTTGACATGTCTAAGTTTCATGTGCAGAGGAAACAAGACAAAGGAGGGTGATGTAACAGAACAGACTATGCTTTTCTTGACTGGATATATTCTAAGTTGTTTATTAAATTCTCCATGATAGTAGAATAAGAACTACTTTCCATTTTTTTAATTATCATGTGCTGAATTAGCAAACTATTTAACAAGCTCTGAGGACCTCTTATATATAGATTCTTTTCATATGAAGTTTTGTCCAACACATATTTTGATAATACTCTTGCTATCTGGTAACAATAAAATCTACTCCTTAGACCTTAATGTCAACAGAAGTAAACCTAACTGAACCTCTCTGTTCTGATGTTGTGGATCAATTTTGACAACCTCTTTCTTTTCATATTTCTCAAGTGGGAGTCATATATAAGCCCACTGTGTCCTGAAAATTCCTGTGGTCACAGATAGGTCTCAGTGATTGCTTGAAACTGCTATCAATGAGCTTTGGGTGAATTATGAACACCAGTCATCCTTTTTCTAGGAGTGGAGACTCGCAGTACTGAGGGGAAAGTTATCTCCACTGAAATTCTTTCTATAAATGCAGCCTATCTTCTATCATATGTAAAAAATATATGTACACAAACATTATCATACAAGAAGCGTAAGTATGGCAGTGGCATACATACTGGGTGAAAAAAATGGCCAAACTCTACTGACATTTCAAGTTCCAACAAAACAACATTCAAAGTAATAGTATAGCACAACTTGAAGATCTATACACCTAGAGAAAACAGGACTCCAATACTGGAAAGAAACAATAAAACTAAAATAAAGATGAGCCCATAATCACAAGTAACAAACCACAAAACAAAGATATGTGAAGAATGTTTTTTTAAAAATCCAAAAAAAAAACTAACATGAAAAATCAGTGATCAAATTAGAAATTAAAAAGTGAAAATAAGCCATAAAAACATGAAAATACTAAAAAAAAATAGGTTTGAAAAGAGTTAAAGAAAATCTAGGAGAAAAAAGTACAAATTCAGTACAATAAAAAAATTTACTATAATGAGAAAAATTACATGTAATATTCAATCAACATGAATCATTTGGGAATTAAAATCTATACATAAGCTAATCATTCAGAATGCAGCACAGAGAATGAAATGAGAGAATGTGCAGGAAAGAAAAATAACAAATACTACTGGAAAGAGGGTATTTATATAACATCCAGTAAAATCTCTCTCTCTCTCTCTCTCTCTCTCTCTCTCTCTCTCTCTCTCTCACTTTCTCCCTTTTTCTCCCTCTCCTTCCTCTGCCTATATTCCCTCCCTCCATCCTTGTAGATCAAACACAATCCTTGAAGATCAGTAAGAAATGTAGAATAAAATACCACGCTTTTGTTCCACTTTCATCTGACAAGCCACTGTTTTCAGATTTAGATATGTTTGAAAAGAAATTGTTTTCTGTCATACACATATAGTTATGTTGACTACAGAGATGCTGAAGATACTTGAATCTCTATTTCTGCCTTTAAAAAAATCTTTATTTGTTATGTTCACTGAAGGTATCTGACCATTAAGCCTTCTAGGTCATCACTGCTTTTTGTTTGATTAACTTGCTTCTCCAAGTTACTTCTACTCCCTTCTTTAGCAGTGCTATTATGTCTTCTACCCTAGAAGCTGTCTCCTGCCTTTCTACCCATTTTTCTGAACATACTTGTTTTTATCAGCAGCTTCTTGTGGTATTTGCTGAGTGCCTTACCAGCAGCTGTCTCTTAAACTGTTCTGTATATTGTTTTTAAACCTTTTTCAGAATAATTTTATGAGTCATGTAATCCAAAGTTCAAAACAGAATAAATTAGAAACAGCAGTTCTGTTTCATCTACTGCTAATGATTTTCACATTGAATTATCTTTATCTTTAGGGAAGCAAGGTTAAATCATCTTTCACAGATATATATCCAACCTGTCTCTTAGTTCATAAACTAGCTTGTATTCAGTCTAGAAGACATAGGAATTATTTATGTTTTACAATCATTAAGAACAGAACATGTTTGTGGGGAAGTGCACAAGAAATAATCTCGAAAGAAGTTAAAGATGCCTTTGTAAATTGTTGGATAAAAATTTACATTCAGGCCTTTGAATTTCAGAATGTATGCACCAAATATAGATAGTAGAATCTTCTCAGTTCCTAAGAACCTATTTTCAATTTGAGAAATTTCCTTTTAGACTGCTTTAGTTTGAGGTGAGATTTTTCTTATGCCTTTAAGAGAAGTTAAAAAAAGGTGAAGGGAAACATTACAAATTCACTTGATAAATCTATTGGAACTAGACAGTCATATGACTTTAAAAGACTTTTCCTTTAGTCAGAATGGGCCTTTCTCTTGATTTTAGATAATATCCTTCTTTAAATAAATGTTTTCATGTTTAAAAAACTAAAAAATTTTACCAAATAACCAAACATTTTATTGACAGAGCTGTTAAATAGCTAGAATCTTTGGAAACACCTAGACAACTGCTCTGTAAGTTGATCTGAATATCTCCATCAATATCTATACATGCAATAGAGTTAAGTGAACTTTTTCTATTGTCTCTACTGTTTACTTTCAATGAATCACCTTAATAGATGACTGAGAGTGTCAATATTACTTTTTGAGAAAACTCACACCACAATTTGTGCTTTGTTTTCCATCAGGAAGCTGAACAAATTAGTATAGTAACATGATGCATAGGACAATTGCTGCCTTTCAAACGGGTGACACCATTTAACAGCATGGCCATACAATATTATCAGCAGAGAAAATTTTTAACCTGCCTCTTTAGGGGCACAGAACGTCCAGTGATCTTAAAATTAAAACACATTTGAGAAAAAGCAACAATTATTTTTAACCTATCTTGATTCTCTAATATTAGCAGATGCATCAATTTAAAAATGAAATTGCCCTTTACTGATAATTGCAGTAGAGCAATTGGTATAATGCTAAAGCAGGAGAATGTATGTTTACATATATTCTCACTTGTTCCCAAAGTAATTTGCTGTATTTTTAGAGGAAAAGCACAGTAATTAGCAGGATAACACTGCTTACTGTGCAAGCATACTTACTTAGAGCTTGCAAGTTGTAGAAGTTTCCTCGACCTGTGCTTTATTTGCTTCCCATTTTATCCCGCATTGGTAAGAAAGGTGTTTATTCATTTTGCTAGTTAGTGTAAAAAACTTCAATGAGACTCAAAAACTTCTGTGTTAAATCCAACCTTTAGATTAACATACAAAATATTTTGTTCCAGTTAGTTTAAGTGATGTTGTGTGACCCCAAATAACATTGCCCAAATTTCAGACATACAGTAACACAAATTTTTCCTGCCTCATCCTATGTGCCATGAGGTTGGCTGAAGCTGTGCTTCAGAGTTTTATTTTGAGAATCCAATGGCAGGAGCAAATCCAATTTGAGGACAAGAAAAAAATGTACAGTGGACAACATGCTTGTTCTTAACTTTGGTTTGAAATGGCAATCCTCACTTTTATCTCCATTCCATTTTGATCAAAGAAAGTAATGCAGAAAGCAAAATTATCAGTGACATATGAAATGTAATCTTCCTTTACGGAGAAGTGCTGAAAGAAGAAGCAACGTTTCACTCTATTTCTTTCTCCACGAGGTGAATTTTTTCAGGGTTCCAGTTAAGAGGACTCTACATTATTTTTCACAGCTGCTGCAATATGTCTTATTTGCCCAAGAGTCTGAAAGTTTTAACCTTCCAGAATCCTGTATCTGATTTTCCTCCAGGCCACTTCTTGCTTATTCTTTAGAAATTATTATGTCTACAGAGGTCTTTTGAGCTTCAAGAAGCTACATGGCATATTTGTAGTTTCTTTGTTGGAAAATTCTTAATAAATGCATAATGTTCTTTCATTACCTGTCTCATAGCTACAACTACACATATTCATGAACACCTGATGTTTTGGGCATCTCTTTCACAGTTGCCAAAGTTGAACGCTCCTAATTTGGAGGAAACATTGTACCATGTTTGTTTTATTATAAGGTGGTTCAAAAGACTGCCTGAGACATGCCCGACTTTGCTATCATTTAACTATACATAGTATGGTCTTTCATTCTTTGAGTTTCCCTGATGTGACTCTCAATGATAAAAGCCACCACTGTAGGTCTTCTGGCAGAAAGTGTCCTTGAAGGCTGTGTGGGCTGAGTATCAAAAGAACCTTATTTAACTGGATGTGGTGTCACACACCTGTAATTCCAGTACTTGGGAGGCTGAGGCAGAAGGGTCACTATGAGTTCAAAGGCAGCCTAAACTACATAGTGGATGGAATACTGTCTCAAAAAATAAAGTTAAATTTTAAAAAAATCCTGATCTTTATGGTTCAGCAATATGATTTTTTCATGGGAGTAGTTTTTTGTAGCCAGATCATTTTAGTCCAATGGCAAAGAAACCATTGTGATTTCAGTAGCTGAAGAATTACCAGGTTACAAACATAGGGGCAGAGAAATGGAGACAGAATGTGGAAATATTAACATTATAAGATTGGAGCACTCTCACTGTTCTCTCATGTTCCTGAGAATTCTTTAGGCTCTGCATCTCTGGGGACATTAGTTGACTCAAGAGCTTCCTAAATCTGAACGTCTCTATGGGTTTGTGAATTTCTCATTCTCTTCCATATTTTATGGAGAGCTAAGAGCTAGCATAACTGCCAGCTGCCAGTGAAAAATCAACAGGTTTGTTGAATGCATGATGAATGCATTAAAGTCTGCAATTTGAGAGTTGAAAGAACTCTTGAAATGATCCAGTCTGGAGAATCCTAAAAATAGTTGCAAATCAAAATCACACTGGCAGATTTTTTAAATTACAAATCCTGGAGTCAAAACTGCAGAGATGTTGATTTTTAAAATTTGGAGTGGAGCCCAGAAGACTTAGTCGTTGAATGCAAGCCTGTCTTTACACTCCACCAATTTCTCCTGTTATCTTCCTTCAGTTGCAAATTCAAGAAGACCCAGAAAGCAAGTGCATAAAAATGTGCTTAAATAACACGTAGCATGAATTCACAATCCATTTATTTACTGAGAATATATTCTGTAGTTGTCTTGTAAGGAGAGGAAAAATTAAAATGTTCTTTCAGCATATACTATTTAGACCATTTTCTTTAGTTTTGATCAATGTGTTTGACTCCTACTTTTTGATTCCCATCTAAACATGACTCCCTACATAACAGATAAGCAAGTAGCCCTCAGTGTAGCATGTATTTAACTTACCTTGCTGAAAATAATGCTCATGAACATTGTGATATATTCAATTCTTCATTCCAATAAAAAACAATTTTCTAATTTGATGTGATAAAAAACATTTGAACTCTACTATATACGAGATCTCTTCTGAAGGTGGTAAGTCTGGTAACCTTAACTATATTGATGAAAAAGATACAAGATTGGAGAAGAGGTTTGAGATAATTATCGTCCTTCCAGCTTCCACATCCCTAACACAGTTAATTTTATAGCCCTTACATGTTCAGGGATGCAATTTCAGAGGTTGTGTATACTTTATTTTCAGTGCCTTTATCATCTCCAAAGTTTAATAGAGAAAATATCTCTTCTACTTTATCATCTAATGCATCCTTCTTTTCTTTACTTGTGACCTATGCATTACTTGTTTTATTCAGTTCACCTTATGAAATCTAAAACACTGTTTCTAGACTTTTGTTTTTTATAATTATATTTAATTCTCAGATAGCTTCTAATTAAAAGACAACACCACAATTTTAAGGGTCCAAATTACATTTAAAGTTTTTGCAACAGACACAAGTATTCCTGGTTTAATTGATTCTACGCAAGAGCAGTCTAGATGCTAATTTTTAGGTGTCATACTGAGAAGTCCAGGGTAAACTTGTTTTTCTTTCTTATTCTTGTCATTGTTGATACCTTTTGACCAAAAGGCATCATGGCAAAATTGTCACCACTTTACGTTGTATGAATTTGGTCAGTGCTATCAATATTGTCATCACATCTCCTGAATTATAATTGGTACCAGTCACATTGAATTTAGATGCTTTTATGTCTTCAAAAGACTGTGATAAACTTAATTTTTAAAAAGACTATTATAATTTACCATTGAAATAAAAATTGTATGTGCAATGTCCTAGCTATAGGAGAGTATGATATAGGATAGTATTCTTTGTGTAAAAGAAAAATCTAAAACAAAACAAAACAAGAAACTAAACCTAAAATTACTCTTTCAATGTTTATACAGTAAGTAAATGGAAAAAAATCATACCACAATGTTATCCAAAGGAAGCTTGTAATGCTTTATTAGTGGTACATAAATAATATGTTTTGCATTTAGTTTTATTGGAGGAAGCATTTTGGCCAATTTTCCTTACAGATTGAGACGCTATATAACTTAGTTCTGAGCACTGAGATATGCCAGGAAATAAAAATAAAGAAAAATAAAGAAGTGAATTTAACTGTCAGATGATATCTTCATTCTTCTGTACTGGACTGAAAATATGACATAAGACCACGTGACCCTGACTGCTTTATAGGGAAACAGGGGAAGAGAAGGGAGCAACCAAAGTGTGGCATGACTTTGGGGAGCCAGGACACGGGCCTTGAACTCTTACCTCCAAATGTCTCAGTGCAGGAGAAAATTAAAACCTCTAATTTTTACCATTCTTCCCTGTATAACTCACAGTTGAGCACAAGTCATAACTTCACAGATAGATTAAAATGTACAACCTGCTGTTTATTTAACCTTGGCCAGCTCCCTAAGGAAACTGTTTACAAATAATACAGGAAGAATGACCTTCCATGATGTTTTACTCGGTTTTCTTTTATCTGTATAAGTAATTCATGACATTGTTTCAGAATATACATATCAGTAAACTGAAAATATGTCAACATCATCTACATTTTCACCTTTGATATTTAACCATTGTTATTTCCAAAGTAAATGTGAAGCATAAACAGAAATACAATATATATTAGATTAAGACTTTGTAAAAATAGATCAAAATATACCTGGTGAAATTAAAGTGAGTGATGTAAGGGTATTTGTTGTAATATTCCCTCTTTTCTGTAAATTTGAAAAATTTTCAAATTAGAGGTTTTATATATATGGGCATACAATATGTATGTATGTGTATGTGTGTGTGTATATATATATATGTATATACACACACAGTTATATAAATACATGCACATAAATATTCAGAGGTATCCAGCAGAACTTCTGGTTGACAAATATCACACCTGGAGAAACTTTGGTGTTTTCTTCTTCCCAAATTGGTTGAGAAATTCAGGACTCCAAAGAACAGAAAGCCAAGTGTCTAGGTGTACATTATACTAAGCTTGTTTCTATATGTATATTAGAGAGGAAAAAAATTCTTGTATTTTTTCCTTCTCTTTCTCTCCTAGAGATACTTTTCTATGAACATACCTCCTGCTCAGAACAGCTGAAAGGAAAATTCTGATTACCTAGAGGTTTTTAATACTATGAAACTAACGAGAATCCTTTGACTTTCAGTGAAAACAGAGGAATTACTCTAGTGGGACAAAATTATCAGGAAATTCTTTCTTTCAACTGTATTCAAATTTGATAAGTAAAATGGTTTTCAATATGTTCTTTAGAAATCCCATAGCAAAGTATTAATGAGCTAGTCCCCATTACAAGTCAGTTTTAGTAAGAGATGTAATTAAAGTCTCAGATGTTTTGATTTTCACAAATAGAGGTTTATCCTCCCTTGGTGCCTTTTATCCCTGCTCAGAGTTCTTTGCAATTATTAGCTCATTAGTCCTAGTAGGTTTTTTAATTTAATTGTAAATTAGTAGACCCTATAGAGTTAAATACAAAAACAAACTGAATGTTAATGGCACATTTCATGAATGCATATACTCAACCTTCATTATCACAACATATACATTATTATTACCAGTGACCGCAACTCTCCTCTAAAGCACAATTCTATTCTTCACACATATTAGGACTGCACAGAATTTGTCTTAACCCGAAGACTACACATTCATTCCAAATGATAGCTATTGTAGAGTTTCTGCAGACATTGACTTTGCTACACTGGTATAGTTTTGGTGTATTAATATAGCAAAATATCTCATCATACATAGTAAATAGAACTTTTTGAGCAAGTGCTCTGATTGCTGAGGTATAATTGTAGCCAGGGGTCTTATTTTATCATTGCTTTCCATTAACAATTTGTAGGAAATACTTGTGATTTTATGTTGTATCATTATTCATTTTCAATGAACTTAGGACTTTCTCACACCAAAGGCAAGGCTCAGATGCCTTTGTCAACTTTAAATTCTGCACTTCTCTCCAGTTCTTTACTATGGAACATCCAGATGTCTGTCACACAATTGCTCCCTGATGTCTACTAGATGCCATCTTCTTGACTGGCCCACATAATCCTCTCTCCCAGCAGGGACTTCAGATATGCCCTAGTCACTGATTCTCAGTTACTATGTGACCTCCTGAATTTGTACCTGCTTGCATTAAACCCACCAGTTTAAACTCCCACAAAAGACCTGTTTAGATAGAGCACTGGACTTCATAAAAGCATGGCTAATGGTTCGGTTTCATCTCTCCCTGCCTGCACTCCTTTACCTTTATATGCGACCTCCATTTATGACTTGTAGCACACTCTTTCCAAGTGCGCAAGTACTAAAACTCCAACTTTTACGCTGGCTGTTTCACTGAAGGTCTACCCACAGTGCAACCCAACAGCAGAGATTCTGGAAAGCACCTATGCAAGTGGCTGCCCTGCGGATTCTCTTCTATTTGGACCTCTGGTGGCTGCTGAAGACAGCTGAGTTGAGGAAGAAACATGAAGAGTTTCATTCAAAATACATCCTGTGATGTTAAATCTGATCATTGACGATGTGTTTTGCAGCCTGATAAATAGTTGGCTTTGTTCAGAGAAGGGAATATCAGGTATCTAAAGGAGGACAAAGATTTATCACATGGAAAAAGGGAGAAGCAAACTTTGGCATTTCAAAAGTTGTTGATGAATTATGTAATTTATCGGTGAATTTATTCTACACAGCTTTTACTCATCTTCCAGTTATAACTGAGCCTTCAACATTATCCCTTTCCTTTGCCTGTTCTACAGTCATCTTTGCATAATGGTGGGTTCATGTGTTAGTTTCCTGGTTTTGTCCTTAGGAAGGATAGAACTGGGTAACCAAGCAACAGAAATTTGACATATTACAGTTCCACGGCAATAATGTTAAAGGAGTTAGTTCCTTTTGAAGGCTGTAAAAGAGAATCTTTTTTATAATTGCCTCCCACGGTCTGTAGTGTGGAGGCCAACTTTCATTTTCTTCAGGTTCTGTTGTATCATGCTGACTTCTGTTTTAATCTACATATGGCATTTCTCATCTATGTCTGTCTTCAAATGCCCCCTTTTTCTAACAATACCTACATTTCATTAAGGCCCGCTCCCAGTTCCTATATGACTTTATGTTAACAAATTGTAGCTACAATGATCTTATTTCCAAATAAGATAACATTCACAGAGTGGCTGGAACTTCAACATATGAAATTTTGGGAAATAATTCACTTTATAGTTCCCAGTATGAATGCATATATTAATCAGACTCAGTGAGGCTCAGTGAAGATTCTTGTTGTAAATTCTCAGAAATATTTTCAAAAATTTTGCCCTCGTTAGACAAGAACAGGCAAAGGCTGGAGCTGTTATAGTCATATTACAGCCACTGGGTGGAGATGAGTGTCTACTGAGAATGAATAAAATACCATGGAGACAGAACCAAGAAATATAGGCAGAAATGTCTGTTTGCTTGCAGTTGAATATGGGGTAAAGCTATATCTGAAGTCAAATACTTACTTAATTGTTCAGTTACATCAGTTCAAATATTCTCTTTTATTCTTAAGCCTAAGTATAACTTTCTGCAACTTAAAACAGAGAAGGACTGATGGTTAATATGATTAAATAATGGAATTAAAGGTGAGGTGTCCATATGAATTGCAAAACTAGGAGAGGTTATGAAGTGAATTTTTCTTTGTGCTTTTGCATGATTTTAGATAAGACTTAATTTTATGAGTTCCTGAACAGTAATGTAGCACATTAATAACTGAACAAACACAAGTGAATCTAGCATTTCCATTTCAATGAAATATTGACTCTCTCTATATGACAGAAATATTTTATTCCAAGGCACAGTTCCCCATAACAAAAAAATCTCTCAGCAATGGACTAAGATACAGGCTTCCAGATGCTGAACCCATGCTTTCTTTGTTAGAGATAGAGGGACAACCAAGCTAAGAGCAGGAGGATTTGCACAGAAGCTCCCAGGTTCACAGGTCAAATGCAGACAGCCAATGACCATAGGAAAGTGGTCTTTAGTCAGAGATGATATTCAAACAGTAGGATTAGAAAGTAGATCAATTAAAAAGATAGATTTGGTTCTGGGAATGAAATGGAAAGATAATTTCAAAATACATAGTGATGATGATGGTGTATCATCAGGCAAAGCAAGATCATGTGCCTATCCTCCAAAAACATAACAGAAAATCATGTCAGACAAAAGTTTTGTGATAGGTCCTCCTCCCACAAATGCCATTGATCGTGAATCTTCAGAATAGTGTGAGATTTACTTGGATGCCCTCATGATACAGGGGACCAAAACTTCCAACCTACCAGATGTCTGGTACAAATTTGTGTTCTTTAAAATCAAAGAGTGAATTTCAGAAACAACGGAGGTTAAGAGCAGAATATATTTATTGAGAAAGACAGCTTCTGTCTGAGAGAGAGACACAAGGGCTTCCGAGTGGGTTGCCAAAGACTCTGTTTTCTAGGGACTTTCATAGAGCAAAACCACAAAGTGAGGCAGGTCCAAGGTGGGAGGAAACATGGAGACTTGCAAGGTGGGCATGAGGTGGGACAGAACTGTGACCAAGCAATAAGATTAATTGCTCAGATAAAACTGATTAGATCAAGGACAAGCAGGGAAGCAAGTCACGCAGCAAGGGAGCATGCATACGGAGCAGGGACTTTTCCTGTAGGGGTTTGGGATGGTGATTCTTGGCTTGCTCAGTGTGAAAGAGACCTATTTAGTCTGTAGATTGTGGGTGTATTTGTTTGACCTTTTGTCTTGAAGTCTGGCCCACAGCAGGAACTGTATCTGGTCTTTTGCACTGGCTCCCTCAAGGGCCCAGCCCTGTCTCACTACCTAAAATATTTCTATCTAACTCAGTTGCCTCTAACACTAGGCAATAAGGAGCCAACTCACAGGTTTTGTCTGTTGGTGTTGATAGTCAGGGAGGAGAAGTCTGTTCAGGATCATCAGGAGGGGATACATAATTTGCACACCTTATCTGTTTGCTAAATATATATCATGTATTTGTGGATTAATTAGTTTTTATTCATTATAAGTGAAATGCAAAGCAATGCTTAATAGAAACACAAGCAAAAAGTCTACGGAACAGGTGATTTAAATTACTCAGAGCCTGTCAATGTAGAAATATGTAAGGAGCATAACTTCAGTTGTTTTTGGTAATTCAGAGAATGCTGGAAACATTTTAATGCATAAATAA
>PVJX010035872.1:0-17890 GCA_004027295.1 Dolichotis patagonum | reverse complement strand
TACATTGATCAAAACACCCTACTGCATGCTGTAATTTATAGGCTTATAACTTGTCATTAAAAACTAAAAGAAAAGAAAGACAGCATTTAAAGAAAAGTATTTCAAAGAAAGAATAACCATAACATTATTGATATAGATGGAAACAAATAGATTTATGTCTTGATATTTTGCAAACCAAACAAGTGAAAAGACAAACAAAACAAAACAAAACAAAACAAAATGAACTAAAAAAAAACCCACCTGACTGCACAGAAAATAATACAGTGGATAAAATTCCAATATAAAAATGTCTTAAAAGCAAAGACATAGAACATTTTATAAATGAGAGATAAATAACTAAAATGACCATGAAATTCTCAGTGGCAGAAAGCAGTGAAAATATGGATAACTGCTATAAACAAAAAAACAAAAAGGAAAAATTCTGTAAGCAAAGGGATGTAATATCTAAAAGTATTATCAACTGATATAAAGCTAAACAATAATTTTCAAATTTTGCAAGCATTTTTATTGCACCGCATATGCTCACTAAAGTACTCCATGCTGAAGGGAAGTAGTGCAGAGGAAAATGCAGGTGTTTAGGAGTTAGTGCACAGAACAGAACTTGCTCTGCCTGGATAATTAGAAGTATTTTTTGTACTCCACCTTTTTTTAGAGGTTTTTGTTGTTATTCTTGTTGTCATTTTCCTGTTTTGTTTTGTTTTGTTTTGTTCTGTTTTGTTTTGTTCTGTTTTGTTTTGTTTTGTTTTGTTTTCCATACTAGCGATTGAACCCAGGGCCTTCACACTAAGATAGAATTTAAGCCTTGTGTTTTTGTACATTTTTAAAAATTTGAGACATGGCTTTGGTAAATCAATAAGCTGTCAATCTGGACTTGAACTCATGATCCTTTTGCCACATTCTCCCATAGGGCTGGCACAAAGGATTGTTTCACCACACTTTACATTTATTTTAGATATTTTTTAAATACCTGAGACAGTATAGAAGTGAATTATACCAGTATGATGATTCATTTCTCTGAGAATATAATTAATAAAATGTTGATGATGTTGTACAGGAAACTATGTTGCCTGAAATGTTTGTTGAGGTAAAATACTAGTTGATATTCATTCTAAGTAAATTATGAATGTTATATATGTAAATTGTCCTGCTTAGGGTACCCATGAAGATGCCCAAAGGCATGCCACTAAATGGCAATTGATAAATTAGATTTTACTACTAGAAAATAAGGACTAGGGATTTAGCTCATGGCGTAACTGCCTGCCTGGCAAGCACAAGGTTGTGTTTGATGCCTGCTAACAAAAAATTTTAAAAAAAGAGAAAATAAGGCAGAACATGAAGAAGAGAAGGATGTGCATGACTCCCCATCCGTACATACCACACAATCACTATTAAACAACAATCATTATTAAAAACTATTAAAACTGAAGAACTTCAGATTAACCATCATAGCAACTACATAGAACAATAACAGTGTAAAGACTGACAGTGGATTATTAAAAACAATGCATTGTGTTTCCTTTTAAAGGAATACTTTAAATATGGAGTAAAAGATATAACACTGGGTAAAGCATGAGCATAAGAAGCCTTAAATTTCTAATTTAGTACCAGATTAAGACATAAAGACTTGGCAGGAGCTGCACCAGCAGCACCAACCAGAGGTGCTTGCAGGATGGGCCCAAACAGCTTAGCAGCACCAGTGATGTTCTATTGAGCTGTTCCGGCAACCATATCACTGCTCTGCATGTTAGAACCATAATGAAGTTAGGGTTATGCTGAGATACATTGTTATAGGGCACACAATCTATTCTGATGAGGAACTCTGATAGTATTATACCAAGAAGACATAGCTACAGTTGGAAGAACATTGTCCCACAGTGGACTATAAAGATGAGTTGTACAGATAGTTATAAAGTTGGCTACATTTCAGTCAAGGTGAAGTGAATAATTTCTTGAGATGGGTTTGGTATTTCATATGTTTCTAGGAATCTCTTCATTTCTTCTGTATTATTGAACCTATAAGAGTAGAGGTTTTCAAAAGAGGTGATAATAATCTGTATTTCCACAGAGTCTGTAATGATTTCACACTTTTCCTTCCTTGTTGCATGAATTTGAATTTTTTGTTTACTTTTTTAAATAAGATTGGCTAGGGTCTTATGAATTTTATTTATTCTTTCAAGAACCAACTCTTTGATTCATTGATTTTTTGTATTCTTCTTTTGATCTTTATTGCATTGATTTCTGCTCTGTTCTTTATAATTTGCTCTCTTCTTTTGGCCTTGAGCTTGACTTGCTCTTCTTTTTCTAGATATTTGAGGTGTAGCATCAGGTTGTTTATTTCTATTTGTTCTGTTTTCCTGATGTGGTTTCTTGTAGGTATTGTTTAATTTCTTTTATAATTTCCTCTCTGACTCCCTGATTGCTCAGGAGTACATTATTCAATTTCCATGTATTTGTGAGGTTTTTGCAGTAGCTTTAATCATTAATTTCTAGTTTCATGGCACTATGATCTGATAACATGCATGGGATAATTTCAATTCTTTTGCATTTACTTAACCATGTTCTGTGGGCTACTATATGGTCTATTTTAGAGAATGTCTCATGTACTGCTGAGAATGTATATTCTGATATTGTTGGGTGGAACACTCTGTATATGTTTATAAAATCCATTTGTTCACAGGTGTGATTCAGTTCTGTTATTTATTTGCTGATTTTCTGTCTGGTTGATCTGTCCCTTTGTGTCAATCATATGTTAAGGTCTCCTGTTATAATTGTGTTATTGCTTATTTGATTTTTCATTTCCGTTAATAATTGTTTCGTATAGCTGGCTACTCTCAAATTTGGTGCATATGTATTTAAAATTGTTATCTCTTTCTCTTGAAGTTTTCCCCTAACTAGTATGTAGTGACCTTCCTTATCTCTTCAGACCATTCTTGGTTTGAAGTTCACATTGTCTGCAAACAGAGTAGCTGCCCCTGCTTTTTTTTATGGGTTTCTGCTGCATGAAGTGTTGTTTTCCATTCTTTGACTTTCAGTCTATGTGTTTCCTTTTGGGTTAAATGGGTTTCTTGTAGAAACATATGGTTGGACATTGTTTCTTGATCCATTAAGCCAGTTTGTTTCTTTTAATTGGTGAATTGAGGTCATTTACATTAATGGCTATAACTGATATATATTCGTTTATTGTTGACATGTTATCTTTCTGCTGTTGCTTCTTTACCTTCCCACTCTGTTTAATTTTCTGCCTTGCTTACTGGTTTTTCCCTATGTCTGTCTAGAATGTCTTTCAGTATTCTTTGCAGGGTTGGTTTGGTGATCATGAAGTTCTTCAGCTGTTCTTTGTCATAGAAGTATCTTATTTCTCCATCTATTTTGAAGGACATTTTACAGGGTACATCAGTCTGAGTTGGAAGTGGTTTTCCTTTAGGATCTGAAATACTTCACTCCATGTTCTCTGACTTCATGTTTTTGTTGGAAAGGCTACTGTGATTCTCACAGGTTTTCCTTTATTGGTGGTCTGTCTTTTCTCTCTAACAGCTTTTAATATTCTATTCTTATGTTGGATTTCTGGGATGTTGATTATTATATGTTTGAGTGTAGTTTTATTTTGGTTATGGCTATTTGGAGTTCTATATGCTTCACTGATCTGTATGTCAGTTGCTGTTCTCATGTTTGGGAAATTTTCAGCTTTTACTTCTTATTGATAATGATATCAATATCCTCTTGATATCATTTGTGTGGTCCCCTTCTGTTTCATTTATCTCTATTAATCTTATGTTATTTTTCTTTGCATCATCTTGCAGTTGTTGAATTGTTATTT
Source organism: Dolichotis patagonum (assembly GCA_004027295.1). Lineage (NCBI taxonomy): Eukaryota > Metazoa > Chordata > Mammalia > Rodentia > Caviidae > Dolichotis > Dolichotis patagonum. The sequence continues at coordinate 14,073 of PVJX010035872.1, read as the reverse complement.
CTTGATTCTTTGTTATTTTTAAAATATCTTTCCTGTTCACTAGCTGCAATCTCCATTTTGAGGTCTCAAATTCTATCTTCACTCTCATTGAGACAGGTTTGCCAACTTTCAATGGAATTTTTTTATTTCCTGTATCATATGTATCATATGTAAACAGTATCATATGTAGTAAGAGAATGATAAGTTTTGTTATCTGTTTTTCTTGATAAATGTAAATTTTGATTAAAATGTGTAGATTATAATTACAAAATAGACACAGACTGTGATAGGTAAAATACAACGTAATTTCAAATCTTTACTTGTTTAGTTATGTTTGGAACCTAGATAATAGCTGCAAACATTCTTCTATCATTTTTATCATATTGTGCTTTCAACAGCAATTTGGGATGTTATTTCCATTTTATAAATAAAATAAATACAATTCCTTTTCTGGTATTAACAGAAAGTTTGAAGCAACAGAAAATATCCACTCACTGAATTCAGAATTTTTCATGAAACATTATTTTTCTGATGAACAATGATTCTGAGGTGAGTTATAATAAAAATAAAATCCATTATAACTAATAAAGAAAATCAAACATTTATTTACGAGTCAAATATCTAGCAATTTAGCTATTGTTTTGTCCAAATGAATTCTTTCTATTGCACTGAACATAAGACTTAAATATTAGGGCATTTTTAATCAATATATTCCAGGATTACACAGTTATACTGGTCTATGTCCCTATTTCCCTATTCTTGTCTTTATCCTGCCTCTGTATTTCCATGGCTCAAAATGTTAAATCATAATATTAATTACTCTTATAGACAGCTTTAAGATGGCATACAACAGGGTTCACCAGGTTTTATGGCATAAACATTAAAATGTTACATATAATGTACCATATATTACTCTACATGCTAATCTATGGTGGTTTTGTGTATTTAGAAAAATCAAATGCATAGAAGTTCTAATGTGAAATTCTTGGTTTTCAGAGTCTCATAATGCTAGATACTCTGAGGTATCATATAAATTTATAACAAAGACTAACCATGAAATATCAGATATTTCTTGCCATTTGTGACCTTCCAATAAAAATGTGCCAGGTCCGTATCACAAGGATAGTATTGAAATCATAATATAAGTTTGACAACTTGTTAAAATATTTTCTGGATCCTGCAAAGCCAGACATTTCCTCACTCAAAACATATTTCATAGTTTCCATGCAGCAGTTTTCTATATATTCTACCCAATGTAATTGTTGTACATTAGAATTAAAGGTCTTTTTATCTTCAGGGTTTACTTCATTCTTTAACATAGTCACATTGTCAATATTCCAAACCCAAGAATTACTTGTAAAATATTCAAGAAGTGCCATAGTTTTGTGAAGACAAGTTATTGTTTTTATCATCCAAGGCTTCTTCAGTCATCCTGAGGTAGATATACAAGAATTCTGGGCCTTTATGGTTTAAAGTAATCCAGTAATGATGTAAAAGGTGATTAGTTAGATTTATATTGGGCCATCTGAAGGCTTGTTTGAGAGGATTCCTCTTGAAAGTGTAAATTACATGGTGCTCAACTTTACTCCAATAAAAAGGATTTGTGCTCTCTGTTGTACAATTGTACATTATGATGTTTGTTAGTCTATTGACTCACAAATACCAGGCTACCACAGACTTATGTTGACAACTAAATATTCAAGAACAAGATCTGCAACAGCATTATTGGAGGCATAAATTGTTCAAAAAATTCCCTTTCCTGCTGCAATAAAGAGACCACTTGTTCTATTACAGTTATTGCAATCACACACACACACACACACACACACACACACAAACACCACCCAGGATTTGGAGGCAGATTTATTTACAGTGATGGGCACTGACAAGGTATCAATCCTTATAAAAATGTCAGGCCTTGGGATAAGCAATCAGGATGCATAGAAGCAGAGTGTTTGGCAGTTATTGATTGATTCTTATGATATGCATCACAATGAGCAGCTATGTATCACAGTGACCAGCTGTTTCTAAGAAACAAAAGTAGAAGGAACTGTAACAAAGTGTTATTTGGACAACTAACAGAAACTGAAGTACACTGCTGGGCTGGGGTGAGGGGCATTTTCTGCTTCATTATCAGTCCAGCTAGGAGATGATTCTTTCCTGCTGGTACCACCAATCAACAGGTAGCCTTACATTGCCATATTGAGCTTTGCTCCGTCATACTATACAACATATTCTGCCAATGCTTTCCTATATATGTATGTATTAGGTCTGTTTCCTATTAATTTTGGTGTGATACAATTTACTAGTCCACCATCCATTGGTTCTCAAGAATCAATCAGCTTCTTGTGGTCTACACAGGATAGATAAATGACCTCGTCAATATACTTTTGATTGTAGTAGGCATATGCTGTTCAGACACACATGAGCACTTACAGTGTCTTCAATTGTTGTGCACAGAGAATAAACTGCCTTTTAACAATCACATTTAATGGAATAGCAGTTCTTAAATTTTCATTAAACCATACTGTTGCTTCCCAGTGGAATATAATATTTGTAGAGCCCATGAGACAATTTTATCTTCTTTACAAAGAACCAGCTAAAGCTGGGTGAGTTCACTGATATTGTTATAATTTCCCCTCTAAAATCTGGATATTCATCTCTCAGTCTTCCAAGGAGCTTGCCCTTAAGGACTTCTTCCACTTGCTTCTGTGGCTTCTGTCCAGCTTTCTGCCCCAGCAAAACATACACTGAATTCACCTTAGGATAAGGCCTCAGGAACTTTTCTAGAAACACTTGTCCTAGAAAATCAGAAGTTCCTGTGAGAAGCACATTCTTTCCTTCATAGTATTTTGGAATTGAAACTATTTTGACACTTTTTCAGGAAATCTTCCCTAACTATATAACAGTGGATACTTCTTTCTAAAATCTGGATTTTCATCTCTTAATCTGTCAAAGGACTCTGTGAGAACTCTGGTAAGAAAGAAAAGCAGGTCATGTATAAAAGGAGCCAAAACATGGAGATATGTCTTACATAGATTTCAGTTTCTAGTTTCTTTTCTCTCATGTTTTTTTTCAGACTCATGAAATTATCTGGTAGTGATAACAAAAATCATGTTCTTCTGACCTGAGAAAGAACAGAATGAGCCTTGAGGTAGAGAGTCTGTAAGAGAAATTCAGAGAGGAGAAAATAATTCATAGATCCATAAGTCTGTGTATGTGTATATCCTAACCTGATCTTAGGAAATCCAAAGTCCAAGGAACAGATCTAAAGAAACATAGCTGAGCTTTTAGAAACACATACAGAACATTGAAAATCAAACAGTCTGAACTTAATAATACAGAATGCCTTCTGAAACAAAACATAAACACTCCCCATCACATTGTCAGAGGACTAGCAACACAGGATAATACCAACTTCTAAGATGTGATTCAAAATAATTCAGTGTATAAGGAAGTAGGAAAATGGGGCCAAGTCTAAAGAATGAAGAAAATTGTTAAAAATGAGATAATCCATAAAAAGAGATAATACAGATAATGAAATTACCATAGGCAAATAATTTTATGAAGAATGATCAAAATATATGGTGAATGTTTGAATTTAAACTATTATCACAACACACAAGAAACGGAGATATTCCTAGATATATATGAATTACCAAAACTCTACAGAGAAAATTTAAAAATCTTAAGTAATCCTGTAATGGGCAATAATATTGTAGCAGTAATTAAAAATACTACTCATTAATTTTGGTCTTTTACTCTGAGTAGCTCCTTAGTAGATGATATAAAGTGTAATAACTATTGTTATTCTCTATTTCATTATAATATTTTTATGAAATTGAACATTTTTTTAAAGTTAATAAAGAGGAAAGACATGTTCTGGGAATTTTCTTATGTATATAACTGTTTTCATTCTTTTCTTTTAGTATATACATATTTCAATCAATTATCATGCATATATCCTAGAAATTTTTTATACATCTTTAATTTCTGTATATTGGTGCTTAATGCCCTCATTTACTATGTCTCTAAAAATAGTCTCATGACATACATTTTTTCATGAAATATTTGAAAAAATATGTTTATATTTCATAAAATATATGAAAAATATTTTAAACTTTTCAAATATTATATTTTGATTACATTTATTTTGATCTGATTTTTTTCTTATCAATTTCATCTCCTGTAATGTATCTCATTTATCGCATTTACTATATTGCTTTTTTGTTTAGTTCTTCTATCATTTCACTGAGATGAGCTAGGCCTTGTTTTCTTTCTCTGTGTTTCATGTAGAATTCATTTGATAGACATGGATCTAATTTTAGTCTTCAGCATGTAGACCACCAGTTTTTAAAGAGGTTATTTTTCTTCCAGTGAATATATTTGGCTCCTTTGTCAAAGGCAAGTGACTGAGTATGCTTGTAGTTGTGTCTGCATCTTCTAATCTGTTCCACTGCTGCTCAGGTCTGTGGTTTTTGGCCAGTACCCTGCTGATTTTATCACATTAGCTTTGTATTATATCCTGAATAACTACTTTAAAGATAACAACATGTAATGCATGAACTATTGTTATTCTATTATATTGTTATGAAATTTTGTCTTACTTTTTTTCCATAAAACAAAAGTATTCATTTGAATTCATGGTTAAGGTGTTTCTCAGGTTTGAAAACTAGGCTACTGCACTTCTCAAGTATATAACTTATTTTCTACATGCTTATGACCCATCATCCCTTGTACTTATATGTCAGGGAGATTTGTAGAAATGAAGCCTACTGAGAAATGAACTAATGACACTTCACTCTTAAAATTATGTTGGCTCTGCTCAGGTGCACCAAACTGCTCACACATCCCTTAGGTAAGTAGATCTGTACTCGAAGAGTGGAGAATTAAATGGGTGAGCAGGTAGCATGTGAGGCCTCTGAGTGAGGAGTTTGGTGGAACCAGATGAACAGTTCAGCTCCAGCTATCATATAGCTCAGAGGAAGTTCACTCTGCAGTGCAATGGGAAATTCTCTTGTGAGTGTATTTAGTGACTTTATTTAATGTTCATAAGATTAGTAGATTTTTTCAGATGAAATACTAAGGTAGTTTTAAATGTGCATTGTTTTCTCTGAAGTAAGATATTTTGATTTACTAAGTCCATTTTCAAGGAAGATATTATTTTGTCACTTTAAAATAAAACTTCTTTTTATACACTTATGAGAGAAACTTTCATTTCAATTCTTCATTAAATACTCTCTATTGTTCTTTGTTTTATATGGCAATTAGAAGTGCTTTATAATAATTGATTTATTTAGTTCAGTTTGTTTAGCACATTTAAATTATTGAATATTTAATAGTGTCTTTTGTTTAAAGCCTATGAATATCCAGAGAGGTTAGCATCATTCCTATAAAGTATATAGTAGCATTTTGCATACTGACTTTTCTTTTAATGTTCTGTTCCTGTGATGAATTTCTGGGATCTTGATTATTATATGTCTGGGTATAGATCTGTTTTGATTGTAGGTGGCTGGAGTTCAGTATGCCTCATACATCTGAATATCATTTCCTTTTCCTATGCTTGGGAAGTATTCCTTAATTATTTATGTGAAGAGCCTTTGTATTTCCTTTGTGTTTATCCCTACTTCTTCACTCACATTTTTTATTATTAAGTTACAGATCCTCTTGTCATCTTCCAGACTTTGTATTGCTACTGCCTATTTCCTTGTTATTTTTAAGAGATCTTTCCTTTCACAATCAGACATTGCAAATCTATCTTCAAGTTTTGTTTATCTATCTCTAGATTCTTTCAGGCAATTTTTCCAGTTTTGATGGAGTTTTTAATTTTCTGGTAATCTCTTTGTATCTGTTTCATGTATTCTAGGTTTTCCTTATATTCTTCATCAAACATTTCTCTCCTTTTTTGTTTGTTTTTCATTCTTCCATCTGTGTCTTGAGATGTGCTTAGCATCTCTTTTATTAATTTTCTTATATCTTGCTTTACTTGAATAAATATTTCAGTTTTGAGCTTGTCTATGATGTCACAAAGATATCTGTTTATGTCAGCTGATGCTATGTCCGATATTGCATGTTTGCTGCCCTCAATCTCTTCTGTATTTATCTCTCCTGGATCACTATTCACTGGGTTGGGGGCTGGGGGCTGGGGGCTTTTCATTATTTCTTTCTCTTGCCATGTTTCTGGCTTCTTCCATACAGGTGTATGGTGGAGGTCCCAGCCCCTTTCTTGTTGGTTATAGTTCTTCTGAAGCATGATGGCTAGGAATTTCTGCCCTCTCCAGTTTGCTGTTGGTCCTTGGAGGGGCAGCATATGCTGTCCCCTACCCTCAGAGCCAGTCAACCAGCAGGGGCCTTTACCACATCAGTGTGTGCTGCACGTATGAACCATTTGGGACAACTCTGGGGACAATTTCATCCCTGGATATTGGGTCCTGGCAAGGGACATGACCCAGCCCAAGCAGATCCCACCAATATGCTCTGGGCTGGGAGCAACCAACTGAAGTCACTGCCAAACCTTGTTCATGCCCATCCTGCCCGATTCCAATATGTCATCCAGTCAGTTGCCCATTTCCTGTGGGAAGGTGTTATTCTGAGCACTCACTGAAGGTTAGCACAGGTCTCCACACCAGTTCTGTTCTCTGTTGGGCTCACTTACCCCCAACTTCAGTGAGACTGTGGTTCCTGCAGCAAGCGTGCCACACTCTCAAGTCTGGGTGGCTCCAGTAAGAGTGTCATGCAGTGAATCTGAGCTGCTCCAAAGGTAGCACTGTGACTTTGACTGGCTCCTTTCCCTTTAGTTTCTTCCTGGGTCTAGAGGATCCATCTCCCTCACCTGGTCTTCTCCAAGATGTTTTATTCTGCCATGTGAATTGTCTCTCTAAGGGAGGCTCTGTGTTTTGCTGCTTACTGATCCACCATCTTTAGATCCATCCTAAAATGACTTTTCTTCTTCTACCATTAATTTCATAAACTTCAACTTAAGGTTGTAAGCATCTCACTATGTGCTCTACATGTTAGGAAATCTCATTTCAGTACACAATGAAATATGGGTGGCAGAGAGATAAAAAATAAAGAAATCAAGGGTATTACAATAGAAATTTTCTCTTCCTTTATAAATACATTTCAGGGATACAATTTTCCAGAATTTAGTAAAGAGACTGTTAGTTTCCCTTTATATTTCTCAAGGCAGCTTCATTTTCTTTTTTTTAAATTTTATTTTAAAAGGGGGTAAAATCAAACACAACAAAAAAGAAAAGAACAGGACATAAGAAAGCATAAATTTCAAAGCTAGACAACCAGAGATCTTCACTATCTGTCATATTGTCTCTTATTTTCTTCCAAATGGTTGTCCATATCTTTGCATACAGGGAGCTCATACTAAATAACATAGCCAATCTTTTCACAAGATATGTAGTTAACTGGCTCCCACTTGCTAAGTGGGGGGAGGGGGAAGAGACATGGGACAGGGGACAGGGTGACATGAAATGTTTGATTCTCGGCCGGCATGCTGGCAGGCTCACAGCCACCCCCCAGAGAGGGGAGGAGTTCCTTGTTCTCCTGGCACCCTGAGTCAACTGCATGGTGTAGGTCCTGAGGCACCAGGGTCTCTCTCCTGCAGGCCACCAAAAGTCTGCCACACTCACCTGCTATTTCTTTCTGATGAACTGACCATTAAATTTCCAAAGTTCTGAAATGGCCAAAGACCACAGAAAGAATTCTCTTTAGGTTCCTGTTTGAAACCAGCAGCTACAGCAATCTGCTGGCCTTACTTCAGGGCCACGGAAGCTTCATTTTCAAATATATTTTCAGCTTTTATTTGTAATGAATATATAAGAATCCATTTTTTGAGAAATTTTAGACAAAGTATTTTCATGGCCCTGATATCTATTAGTGGGTGTTTACCTAGACATGGAGTATTCAAGCATTTATTCTCAAGAGATGAATGTCAATTAAAATCATTTTGATATTCAATAACAAAGGATGTGATGATAAATAAAACTGAAAATTGGTTCACAAAAGTACAAGATAACATGTATTTCCTTACTGGGTTGAGCAGAAAAACCTTTGGAAGCACAACTTTTTCAATTTTTGAGGAATGGCAACTTCGTACTTGTGACAGAGTGCTTGCAGCATTTTCCTGTTACTGCACATGCAGTGGTAATTTCCTTCTCTTGATTTAAAAAAAAACCCATATAAACATCTCAATTCTGTAAATACCCAATGATAAGCAAGCACTCCAAAGTATAACTTACAATCTTTCAAATTTAAACAATTAAACAATTTTCACTCTTTTGGGGAGATGGTTTTCACTTGCACTCTAATATTCCTGAAATATTTTTACTTTTCTTAGAAGCAGTTCACTTGAGAAATGCTGTATACCCCAGACTGACTATACAACTATGACAATTGTGACAACTATGTCTTTCCTTTATGTGTCAATTGTTTCCTCTCTACTTGCTTTCTAGTATTTCAGCAAAAATTCTGTTCATTGCTGAAGCAGGTTGTGAATACCAATACAGACTTAGGCTACTGCTCTGTGCATAGTGAATTTCAACTGACAGGCTGTTTTATTTTTTACCTTTACTTGTAGATAAGGTCAGTGTTGAAGACAGTTATGTAAAGTTGTCTTATACAACTAGAGTAACAAGAAACCATGCTGTTTAGAGTACCTATGGTATCTGGCTATGTGCCAGAGACAAATCATTTCATCCCTAAGCAATGCAGTATGCTCAAGTTGCAACTGAAAAAGCAGATGTGTCCTCCTTACCTTCCATTATACCCTCTGTAATATATCTAACCAGAAGACCACAGGTAACCAGACTAGCACAGGGATCTTCAGAGGCCTATTCTCCTCCCATTGATTCCAGCTTTCTCCTGCCTCTGGTTTAAGTGAACAGACTTGAGCATTGTTCCTTAGTGTGGCCCTTTATGGTAACAGATATGAGAGGACTGTCCTTGGCCTTAGGTATTGCAGAAATAACAACATGTTTCAAGTGAATTATTCTCTCAGATCATGTAATTAATGGGAATATCAACTCTATTACATTTCTCTGTGAGTTATGAGGGCTTTCTGAGGTGATTGTAAAAAAGAATGCACAGATTCCTTTTTGATGTATTTTTCTTCACTGAATGTTTAGGTTATTCCTCTGTCCTCCAAGGGAATTTTTCTTCCTATTTCCCAATGTGGCTTTTGGGATGTGAGCTATTTCAGGTCTTTCTTCCATGTTACTTTTCTTTGATTTATGCATTTATTTTTAGCTTGCCATATCCCTGAGGGAAGTTTGTTTCTTTCAGTGTTAAAATGAGATTTTTGTGCTTGATATGTTAGGCTAACCAGATGCCTTCACAGCATCATCAGTATTAAGAGTTGTGTTTTAGGAAGGACTCCTAGGTCATCTTGCTAATTCCTAGAGTTCCTGTCCAATCCTTTGATCTTCTATACTGTGCTTTCCCTAGTAGATATGAGCCAGATGAAGCATGTCTGGGAGATGTCATGCTAGAGGATTATTTTTAGCTTTATTTTATGCAATTTTCATATTTTCCAGAATATACTTCCTTACAAAGTATATATATATATATATATATATATATATATATATATATAGTCACTTTTCACTTGTTTCAGAGACAAAATACCCAACACCCAAAGGAGAAAAGGTTTATTTATCTCACAGTTTTTAGAGGTTTCAATTCATAATCCACTCATTCCAAGATAGGGTGACACATTGCATAGGGGGAACCATTCATGGCTGTGGAAGACAGCAAACAACAAGAGGAAAAAAAACCTCTTTCTTTCTATCCCTTATATTGTATGCAGGCTACCTGCCCTAGGGCAAGTATAGATCTCATAATCTTAATCCCAGCATGGGACAATGAATCAGTTGCAAACTCTAGATTCAGCCACCTCCAAAATGTTTGCTCCCTCCATGACCACAGGAGACTTTGGGGTCATCCAAACATACACACAGACACACACACACACACACACACACACATATGAGCTATATATATATTCATAGTTATAGAAATAAAACAAAATATATATTTTATCGCTTTGTATGTATTTATCACATATACAATATAGTACAAAGATATTTGAAGTATAAATTTACCTAACACATTTATGTAAAACTAGAAGACAGCTGGATGACTCACCATATTTTTGTCATTTCACCATAGTATATTATAATTGGGTAATCATGACTACATCAATTTTTTGACTTTCTTTGATTAGTGTCCTAAATGAAGGTCAACTAAAACAGATTTAACAGATTAGAGAATGACTCACTGATCTCATGCTACTTTGAATGTTATGTTAACATCTGCACAAATCTGCTATACCTTAGCCATTTTCTTTGGAGAATCATATTTCCCTAAATTATTGTAAAATAATGTACACCTGTCCTTTCATTTGTTAGAAGATTTGAATATTTTTCTTGACCACATCTAGAATTGTTTATGAATATTCATCTGCTGGAAACAACATTAAACCATAGCTTTAATTTCAGAAAAGCATATACAAAGACAAATTTATATTTTTAATTTATTACATCTCATTCTTTTAATATATATATATATATTAAATTTAAATCTGTCTTGTACTTATAAATTCCTATGAATGGCCTGCTACCTTTGGTTCATTAGTTACTTCCTCAAGTATTTAACTTCCCCTTTGATGGCTTTCCAAGTAATGGCCTTTACAGGGTTTACAGGGTTCTTGAGTGTGTTCATAATGATTCTTTTGTGCAAACACACATAAAAGTCTAAGCATCCTCACAGTGCCAGCCAGTCTCTGAAAGCATCCCCAGAACAAAGAGCCAGTCAGGCTGTTTTGTTTCTCAGGAGTGTCTTTATTGCCATTTAACCTTTGGACTGTGTTATCACCTCTGCATTTGGAGTGCTCTGGAAATGTAATCAGATTCATCATCGTGTACAGGTGCTGGTTGGCAATGGCTATGCTACAATCAGTCTTTGGTACTAATCAGTACTGAAAAACAAATGCTCAAGTGCTTAGCATCCATATTTTTGATGTGTTAATATTTGTTTCTTTAGTGGTGGAACAAATGCTTTGAATTTTGATTGAATCAACATATGCTTTTTTAAAAAATAGATTTACCTTGGTATTACATGGCTGATAAATATATAGCAGATGATTAAACAGTATAAGGAAAGAGAGTAATTCTAATCATGCATAAAGAACTGGAACTCTCACTTAATTTCATCCTCAAAAGAATCTAATGCATTACTGCCTTTCCAGGAATTGCCTTGGATGCCAGTGCATTCTGCTTTACAAATCTACAGGAAAGGTGTGGGAGATTCTTCTGTTTCTAATTTTATACATGCTATACATGTTAATACTTATCACTGCTTGTGTTTTTGTGTACTATATAAAGTTTGTTTCCTTTCAGTTGTATTTCACAAATAGTATTAGAAAAATGATAAAAAGAGAACATTAAACCTAAACATATTGAATACATTAATACATTACTAAATAGCATTTTTGTAATGCTTCAAAAAAAAAGAAAATGCAATTAATATTGTATAATTGTTACCATAGATTTTCAATAGGGTTTAAAAATGTTCACAGATTACATAAAATTAAAATTATCTGTTTAACATATTTCAGTTTTTATTCTCTGTCTTTACTTAATAATATCAGGACATAACCACAGAGTATGAAGGGATACATTGTTTGTTCCATTTACTAATTTATATACTCACTAATGTCTACTCCTTTAGTGCAAAGTGGATGTAGGTAAATACAGGCAAAATAGGACTTAAATTCATATGTTTGACTCTGTATGTTTATCTTGGAAGCTTGATAATAAATGATTGCAACTATTCATGTATCATTTTATTTTTGTTTTTGTTTTGAGACAGAGTCTTTCCATGTATCTCAGGCTGGTCTAAAACTTAGTGTGCAGCTCAGTTTGGTCTTGAACTCACATAAATCCTCCTGCCCTAGTCTTCCAGTGCTGGGTTTGCAGGCGTATACCACCATGTTCAGTCTATTGTATCATTTTAAATAGTAGTCTGATTTCACTATGAAATTTTAGTGTTACTTTCATTTGGGAAAATCAAATTAAATGATTTAATTATTATTCTTACACTAGTGTAAAGTTAAGGACAACAAAAAATGAACACCTACAAAGTTCAAATTTCTTTCAAAAACACTTTTACTGCAATAAAGTATCTGTATGATGTGAGTCAAAGAATGTTATTCCTAAGCATGGATCATGTGGATAGTATTTCTTAGATGATATTAGAAGCTATGTTCTATTAAAACCTCTTGCTCTAAAATCTGCATAATTACATACTTTCATTCAAATAGCTTTGGAGTTTATAAAATAAATGTTTCCAGAGCACAAATATGAAGAATTATCTAAAATGAGGATGTGAACCAATCCAGAAGGTGTACTGCCTGAATAAGCATTCAGAGAGGACTGAGGTAACTATAATATTAGATCTGTCAGCACAGAATACAGAATTTTCCATTTCTGGTACAGTAATCAGGAGTTGGGTAGTCAAATTGAAGCACCACATTGAGTAGACCTTTAAGGAGAGAACTGGATGATATGACAAGTGATAAAGTTGAGAATGAAGTCAATTTTCAACCTTGAATATGATGATAATGCAAATTGTCCTTCAAGTAAATTTTGATTTCAAATTTATCAAAAGCAGTATTTCAATTATTTAATGTTAATGCACCAAAGAAAGGAAGATGCACATGAAAATTTATCTCAATAATCTCTTGGATATTATTCATGTATATTTGAGTGACTACTGTGAAATTACACAGAATTTCACAAAGTAGTATCAGACATCAATGAAAACAAAGTAGAATCCCAAGACTTCCAGTATTGAACTATCCTATATGTATGTAATAGAGCATGATACACATGGAAGAAATAAAACGAACTTAAGAAAATTGAAAGGCAAATTTGAAATCACATACTCCAATATCAGTGGTTAACTTCTAGTTCTACTGTGATATAATTGACTCTTAATGTTAATTTCAGCAAAAATACTTGATCAAAATTTCTTTAGAACCTATGAGATGATCTAGAAAAGTAAAAAAAAAAAAAAGCAGGCCAGTTGTCTTACACAGGCATCAGTTTCCCATGTCTTTTCTCTCTTGGATTTTGTTTCTCTCTCACATGTATGCTTGCAATCTGTAACAGAGGTTATGCCATTCTGATTGCAGCAAAGAACAAAATAGGCTTTTAAAGGCCAAAATATCTGGAAGAGAATCTCAGAGAAGAGACAAAGAGTACCTTTCAGCATAATAACAAGCTCTTAAAATCACTGCAGTGTGTCTTATCCATCTTATTCACTATCTGGTACTATGTGACTTCTTCAAATTAAAAATGAACCTGAAAATAATATTTTTAATTCATTCAGGATGTTAAAGAAGCCAAGAAAGCATAAAGAAACATGCAAGAGGACATCTAGACATAAATTGTCAAGTGTTAAGGATGATGACTGTGTTCAAAGTGAGTGGACCACTGCAATGATAAATGGTAATGTGTCTTGTTCTGTAATCAATTTAAAATTTTTTAACATCTTCCATATTTTAATCATACATCTAAATCATAATGTAAAGCTAAATGCACTACAAAGAACTTCTCAATAGAGAGACAGCCTTTATAAAAACTACTCAACATAGCGGCATGAGCTGAAGACCTACACAACCCCCATCCAACTGTGCAAACTTGACACCTCACTCAGAACCTGGTAGGGCCCCATGCAGCATCCCAAATCAGGTGCACCATAAAGTGGGGCCTGCTTGGGTCCCACCTAGAGACCCCAAGTGGCTGGGGAAACACCTGCACTCAATGGTGCAAGATGAAGGCCTGCACAATGAACCCCATTTAGCTGATCAAGCTCAGCACTTCACTTGGAACCTGGTAGGACCCCATCCAGCAACCTCAAGCAGCTGTGGAGCTTTGATGCCTGCCGTGTGGCATGAGCTGAAGACCTGTATAGTATACTCCATCTAGCCATTCAGCTTTGGTACACAACTCAGAACTTGGTAGAGTCCTGCCTAGCAACCTCAAGCAGCCAGGGAGCTTCACAGTACCACATGGGGGTGTG
>PVJX010035871.1:0-17918 GCA_004027295.1 Dolichotis patagonum | reverse complement strand
TCTACAGAAAAAACAAAAAATACATATCAAAAGACCTGGTGAGGGTCAGAATATGTCTATACAGCTTTGCTCCATCTGGTCTAGCAGAGGTAAAGGTGCAAGTTGAATTAGTACTGTGATAATCTATGTGTGACCCAGTTTGGCCTGTTACCATTTTAGTCTTTATCTAATCAGACCTTGCTGCTGCCTGCTCAGCTCTGCTTGCAGAGTGCAGTGCAGTTGGTCCTACAAGACCTTGGGTCTCCTAGGCTCGAGGTCAAGGGCACATAACCTCCTCTTGGCGAGTGACCCTGGCCACTAATGTTTTTGTGCCTCATTTTGCATTTTTAAACCAGGGACAGTATCTTTGTAATAAGGCCATTGTGAGGAATGAGAGTAGTTAACAGAGCCACAGGCACACAGTAAGTGCTCAACAAATGTACATTATTGTTGTTAAATCCAGCTGGTGCTAGGGCTGAATAAATAATATAGACTCACCAATAGCACTGACTTACAGGCACTTTGTTTTATGCCTGTTATATCTTCATCTTGAGCAAGTGATGCTAAGGGAGAGGTCTGCTATGATCACATTCACCTGCCTAATCCAGCCACAGTGAGAGCTAGAGTGGGACAGACTTCTCGCTGAGAGACCAGTGTAGCTGTGTGCCTGCCAAGTTTCACCCTGGCTCACAGCTCTCTGACTCAGTCTCTCTCAAACCACACAGTCTCTCATCTCAACAGGTCGTGTATAGAGAAAGAAAAGTATCATTTCCTTTTTCCATCTTTAATTCACTGGGTGAGGCCCCTGTCACAAAAGGCAGAGTCATAAGAAAAGCATAATACTCATCTACTGTAAGCTTTCTGTCATGTGTCCGCCTCCAGTAGGAGGTAAAGATTGGGAAGAAGCGGTGAAGCCAGGGATCTTTATGTTAGGTTTGAAGAGAGTGGAGGTCTGGAGAAACAGGACAGGACAAAGGGGTGATGAGCTGAATGTAAGAAGCAGGTGGAAACAGCCAGGCCTCTTTACTGGGGTTTCCTTAGCACTCGTGTTCTTCAGAGTTAGGGAGGCTCCTTCCCCTGGGCCAAGAGTGTGAGAGTCTGGCCTGCTTCCGGGGAAGCACACTCTTCCTCAAACTCTGTCAGCTCAAAATAGTCAAGATTCCTGGGTGCCATGTTTTGGGGTATCATGTCCCAACCCTCATCATGTTCATTTATTGCAGTAAGGGATTACATTCATTTATTGCTCTCAACTCATTTTCATTTTACAACACAGGGCTGTGACATACATATAGTTGAAATAACTAATTGGAAGAAGATTGGTGGTAATCAAATTAAAAGATATGCACCCCTTAAGTGAAAATGTATTACTTTTAAGCACACTATCTTTCCTTTATATTTTAGTTTGTTTGTATATTTTATTGGTATATATACCAAAATGGCAATGCATAATGATTACAATCATCTTGGGGAATTGGTACATATACATACCACGCCTTAAACATTTTTACTTTCCCTTTCCCTTTCTGGCCTCCCTTCTCCCCATGATTAGAACTAAGCATTAGAAAACAGAAGTCTTAGCTGAGGATAGTAGGACATGCTCATAATCCCAATATTTTGGGAGGCTGAGGCAGGAGGATCAGAAATTCAAGTCACACCTGGAGATCTTACCAAGAACCCATCCCAAAATAAAAAATAAAAAGGACAGGGGAAGTAGCTCAGTGCAAAGGCCTTGGGTTCAATCCCCTATACTACACTGAAAATAAAAATCTTGGACAATTTCAAATGCAGGAAGAGACATGTACCTCGCACAGTCACAAACAAACCATAGACCCTGGTTATTCGAGCTGAGCGTGGTCCAGGGCCTTCCTCCCCTAGCTGTTGACCCTCTGGCTTCCTGCCTCCAGTTATTCCATTCAAACATTAAGAATAAAGTTTTGCCCTTGTGACAGTGTGGAATTTAAGGATATCACTCAATGAAAAAGTCTTGATCAGGAGTCGGTGTAGCCATTTTAAACATAAAACCTGAAATAGAAAATGTAGGTCTATAGACGCAAGCTCAGGTTTCTCATCTTAAAACATGAAAGTGTTTTATTTGGAAGCTTTATACAAAGTCAGTGTTCAGAATCTATTTAAGTATTCTTTATGTTTACCACGCTCATGTAACATAAAGAAAATAATATTTTACCATGTTCTGTCCTGAAGCTCCTCTGTCTCTTCCAATTTATCCCAGGGAGTCTTGTAAATGTTACAGTTTCTCTATCTATTGTGTTCAGGAACTCTGGAAAGCACTGGCTTATAGAGAATGGCAAATTCTACCAGCAGGCTAGACAACAATACACCGACGTCTTCCTTGTTAACTGAATTCACAGCCGATTCAGATATTATGCAGGTCAGTGCTTCAGAGGAAGATGCACTTTTCCCCAGCCCAAACCAATGTGTAATTCCATTCTCTTTGCCAATGAGGGTGTGGAATAGGCGCATGATGTGATTCTAACCAATGAACCATGTGAAGGGAAATGTTAGGGTAGGACAGATGAAGAAGCTTCTGGAAAGTTTTCTTCATCTGCCATAGGGCACAAGAAAGGGGCATTCTTTTTTTTTTTTTTTTATAGGGACGGGGGATTGAACTCACAACTGCACACTTGCAAGGCAGGCGCTTATGCTGCTGAGCTAAATCCCCAGCCCCAAGAAAGGGGCATTCTTCCAGCCTTTAAACATTGTCTGGTGTGTCTCTGATGGTTGGAGCTGCTGCACCCAAGTGAGATCAAGAGAAGTTAATCATGAGGACAGTCATCCTAACATGTGGGAATGGCACAGCAGAAAGACAAAAGAACATGGGACCCTGATGACCATAGAGCCATTTAGCTAATATACACAGAACCTTGCTTACCTTCAAGCTTCTTATGTGAGATAATGAATATCCTTCTAAGTCATTTTTGTCTAGACTTTCTATTACTTGCATCTAAAAGTGTCCTCACTGATGATACATAGTCGGTATGATGGTCAAACTTTGCATCACCAAGTCGTCCTTCAGGTGACCGTCTCAGTGGACTGGTGGGACAGGACACCTTAGCAGCATTAGAGTTGCTGTATGTAATTGTTTGCTGTCTTGGCAGGAACCATTGGGCTTAAGATTGGTAAGGGCTGCCCATTTACTTGAGGGAAGAGCCGCTTTTAGGGTCCCAGTCCCTCTCACTACAGTACTGGGCTGCTGACTTAATCACGGTTGGTCTGTCTGTTGATTCAGACAGGCCTGGCAGAACTCTGCCTTTTCTTTTCTTTTATATTTTATTTTATTTTTAGGGCACTTGGGAATTGAACACAGGACCACTGAGCTGCATCCTCAGCTCTTTCTTTCTGTCTTTTTTTTTTTTTTTTTTTTTTTTTTTTTTTTTTTTTTTTGAGACAAGGTCATCCTAAGTCACTAAGATGCCCAGGCTGGGCTTGAATTTGGAATCCTCTTGCCTCAGCCTCCTAGAGTACTGGAATTACAGGTGTGCCCACTATACCTAGTTGGTTGTCTAGGATTGATAGGATGACATGCCTGCCATTGCCCTCATCATAACCCAGGAATGACTTGTCTTAGCCATTGGTGCTATCCACAGAGAATGAGAACTTGCTATTACCTCTGTCTCTGACTCTCTCTCTCTGTCTCTCTCTCTCTCTCTCTCTTCTCTCTTTCTCTCTGTCACACACACACACACACACACACACACACTCTTCATGGGCAGCTCACAAGCCAGTGACTTACCAGGTTCTCACCTCCTGTGAGGCTTGTTCCTTTGCGCATGAGGAGGATGGAGGAACACTGTACTGTGGGATGAAGACACCCTTTGGATCACAAGGGACTTGGACAGTGAAGCTGACTTTAGGGCCAGGGCCTAGGAGACTCACCCATGTCCCCAGCGTCCTGGTGTCTTCTGTTCTAGTTCAGGGTGTCTTCTGTTCTCACCTTCAAGGGTAGGGCTCCCTAGTGGTCAGCGAATCACACAGGAAAGCAACGGTGGCAGCGGCTCTAAGGAAGGCTTTCACACTGGGCTCTGTACCTCTGGTGTGGTTTCTTTGGGTCCTTCGGCCCTGCTTACTCAGGATTTGGAGCTGAGAGGGTGTTAGAGTCACATGGCTTCGTTCTTGGCCCTTTTCCTCAGCAGCTCAACATAACAGGACTTGTGGGGCCAACAATACCGCAACATTTGATGCTTAAGAAGTATTTTCACCTTCTGGCTCTTTGCGTTCTCCCTAGGAGGGGAGTGGGAGGAAAAACTGACTCTCAGGATAAATGACTTTCCCAAGGGCACGTATTTGCTTTGTGGCAACGCTGGCACCTGAACATAAACTGCTCTGCTTCAAACACTGTCCCCTTCTTCCTATAACACAGGCCTCCTTGTTATTTCACCTGACTCAACTTCAGCTGGTTGGGGTAATTTCATTCCTTCAGACTTTGATGTTAGAACTTTCTGAGACTTGCTTTATCTGAGAACCCACCCCTATGTTGTTAAAACATCCTCACTCTTGGGAAATTCTCTCTTACATTGGATAAATATCTTTTCTTTGTTCATTCCTGTAAAAGCATGTTCTTTGTTCATTTCTGTAAAAATGAGCGTTAACAATAGCCGGAACTCAGTTTGAGCGTTGCTATGTTCCCGATACACATCCATGTCTATTGTTATCTCCTCATCACCCCAGCCTCATGGAGCAAGAGCTGTTACACCCTCACTGTACAGATAAAGAAAACTGGGACACCAGATATTAAATGGCCCAAGATGAAGCAAACTGAGGCAGAGTTGTTAAATAACTGGCCCAAGACAAAATGGCTAGTAAATGGTTAAGTAGGACTTCCAGTCCAGGTGGTTTGGCTCCAGTATTTACGTGGCTAAGTGGAACTGGTGTTAACTGTAAGGCAAGAGATCCCCAATAGTCTTCTTTCTATTTCTTTACACTGTGATTTCTTTATTCTCTCTAAGTAAGTCTAGCAGCTTTTATAATTTTCTACTGGTCAAATGTCAAGTGTTTCTCTCTCTCTCTCTCTCTCTCTCTCTCCCTCTGCCCACCCCCCCAACAGTAAACACACTCCCTTACTCCTGGGTTAATACTTCTGTGGTGGTCAACCGTTATTCAGAATTTGGGGAAGTCTCCCAGGCCCTAATCTGCAACACTGCCAGGAATTTGCCTCTATTTCTGCCTTGCGACATGGGCCCACTCTGAACATCTCAACAGATAAAGACTCAGCCCAGCGTTTTTCTTGTCGATGTTGTAAAATTTCCCATTGTAATAAGAACAGCAGAGTTCCTATTGTCTCAAATCATTTTCAGGTTAATTTATATGGACTAATCAAAATAAGATAAAGTCAAACTAAAGTCCAAAGTGTCAACTGTTCCTAGAGCTCAGAATTCAGGGGCCCTGAAACCAATGTGATTGATTCTAGGCTATAAAGCTAAGAGAAAGTGCCTTTATCATTATTCCTAAAATTCCAGAGCAGTTCCAAGCGTGAGCCTGGGGAGCAAAGCAGAAATGCCCCATCCAATGGGACACCTGCCGCCTCTTGATCTGCAAATTCTTCCATCTTTAATATTCTTCTTCCTTTGTTCCAAATGGCCTCTGACTATTATCTACTAAGATGTCCACTTGGATGGCTCTACCTTTCTGGGGAGTCTTCCCTGTTCCCCCAAATGGAGTAGGTGTTCCTCCTCCTGAGCTGTCCTAGAATGTTCTGTATGTATCCATTGAGCTTGGTCTCCAGCCCGCCCTAAACAGCACATCCTTGCAGACAATCATTTTGCCCCACTATTCATTGGCTCCTTGTTTTCCCTAGTAAACAGACCAGTTTATAGTTGCTCAATAAATAATAAGTAAATGAATGAGACCCTAGTAATGCAAACACTTTTTCTGGCTCCATTAAAGAGATGATTTGATTTTCCTGTGTTAGTGAACATAACTAGAGCATCTCTCCTGACTTCTCTCCTTTAATTAGGTGAATCATGGAAAATCGAAAAATTCATTTAAAAATGATCTGGTCCAGAACATGTTTTCCACCTATTAGCAGCTTCCAAGGATTTGGCAAGGAGCTTCTCAGAGCAGTCCCGTCTCCTCACTGATGTTTCCAGAGCCCCACTGGCCCCCAAAAAATTCTAAGAAGGAGAAAAGAGGTGTGCTGTCTGGCTTGCTTTTTCAACCCAGGTTCCCAGCCAGGCCTTTTTCTTCCACAGTTTCCCAGAGATCAAGCCTGTGGCTGCTTCCTGCCCCCTGCTAAGCTGGACCTGGGGGTTGATGGTTTTACTGTTGCTCAGTAAGCATGCAGATTAACAGCTGCCTGCTCAGTAGCTGGAGGCCTCCCTTAAATTGAGAGGGTTGGGGCTGCACATTCCACAAGCAGTTGGAAACGTCTCTGCCTTTGGTCCCTGATTATGAGAGGGTTACTGTGGCTCTGGGCTAGACAAGGAATATAGCAATGGTTTGGATGTCTTTTGTTTCCTGCAGCCCATAAAAAGCAGCCCGGCTTCCCTGCCCACACTTGGTTTAAGCAGCTGGACCCTCCACTCTGACAGCTCAGCTCTCCTCTTGCCTGCCCTCATTAAGTTACTTGCCACAGAGATCTTGCTGGTTATGTTTCATTTTATGGGGCCATGGAGAACCCTCAGGATGCCCTTCCTTCCCATCCACTTACCAGGAGACCCCACTTCAGGAAGCTCTAGTGAGTTGTTCCTGGTTGGTGATTCTTCGACTATACCCAGCCCACTGTAACTCACCAGCCTACTGTGGTAGCTTCCTTCTCTTAAGTAGCTGTGACTGAATTTTGTGGTAGCCTTTTCTTTTCTGCCTCCAAGATGATTTTAGGGACTATTTTGAAATCTAAAACTCCTGCTGTGAGAGGCAGGAGCTTGGTACCAGAGACCTTACTGGTTGATGGGGTATCTTGAGTCTTTTTCATTCTGATTAAGCCTCTGGAGACTCATAGTCTAAACATGATGGACAAATGGATTTTAAATGAGTTCTTGGGATCCAAAAACTCTGGCTGCAAGTACAAAGAGGTTAATGGTCTTGGAGGCATTTTTACTCACATCTCACTTTTATAGCTTTGAGTCTTTACATGAGCCTATTCGAGCTGCTAGTTGGCTAGGGATGCAGGAGAAGAATCCAGGAACAAAGCAGTGTCAGGAAAGGGCAGGTGGCTTGTAGGAAGACTACAAAGCTGTCTTGACTTATTTCAACCAGTGCACACCTGCCCTGTAGAGAGAGGATAGCTGCATGCAAGAGAGCCCCCATGTCGGCCTATGGTAGTGCCTGGGGGCCACTTGCAGACCAGGAGGGCTGGTGTTGCATCGCCCAGTAGGCATGGTCTTGTTGCTTTAAAAAGAACATTTTGGAATTGAGCACATTAAATGAAGAAAAAGTCTTTGTGCAGATCCTTGTGCAGTTTAATCATTCAATACTCCAACTAGTGCGGTTAGATATAGACGCCATAGTCTAACAACTAGTTCCAAAGAAAGTGACAAAACACTAGCTGTTTGATTAGTGAAATGCAGATGCAGAAGACAAACTGCAGCACAAGTTGTGATGGTGTTGACTCTGTACATCACCACTGGCCTTTCAGCTCAAAGGAAGGTTTGAGCACATTGCTGCCACAGGTATTTTCTGATTCCAAAACTAAAAGCAAGTTTTCAAGTGCCAGTATGAAATCTATGGCGGTAATGTAAGATGTAACAGCTCCATTTGCTTTTACGGAGATTGTCAAAGACCCATTGCTGTTTTTAATGGCAGTGTGTTTTAATGGCCATAGATTTTTATTTCTCTGATGGAAAAAAAAATAGTTGTGTTCCAGTGGCCTAAAATAGCCCTACTGAGCACATTTGACACCTTCATACAAGGCAGCTGGGGTTTGTACCTTGAAGAGCCCATTTCCTTGGGGTGAAAGAGAGTTGATTTGGAAAAGCAATTTCCTACTTGAGGTATGAAGTACTAATTCAACTAAGGCTACAGGTAGCTGTTGTTCTTCTGCTACCTTCCTCTGGGGTCTGAGGGTATCAGTATGAGAGAAGGTGTTGTCAGGTTGGTGGACACTAGGAAAAAAACAGCTTATGAAGACAGAGATTGAGGACTGTGTGGATAAGCTCTCCAACAAGCAGTGATCCAGTATCTAGGTTTGGGAGGGTACAGGGTCTTGATGGGGACCAGGGGAGCTGCAGCAAAACTGCACCTGTACTATGCTGGCGAAGCCACATGTCTGAATGTTGCTCAGGGCTGGTGATACGAAAACTGCCCACAAGTGGGCTGGAGGTTATCGACTTCATAGGTGGAGGCCCTGTCTTTGGGGAAGGTGATACAGGACAAGGTGTCCAGCTGTTCCAGCTGTGTACATGACACTTGGATCAGGATTATGTGGCCTGGGCCTCTCTGTACCAAAATCAGTAGGTGCTTGTGGCCAGGTCAGGGTCAATCGGTGGCTAAAGTGGGAAGAGATAGAGACAAGTTCCTCCTCTTACATCAGTTTTGCTTCTTATGCTCCTTGGCCATATCTACGTTTAATCGCTTGGGAATCAGGAACACTCTGTGCGATCCTGTACCGTTTCCTTAGCTGGGCCTTAGCTTGTTCAGCTCTGAGAAAGGAAGCTCAGCTTCACATCCGAGGCCCTAGACCACTGGTCGCTAAAAAATCCTCACGCCTGCAACCTCAACATGTGATTCTTTAGTCTTGCATCGCTTCCTAGATGCTACAAGCTCCTCCAAATACTAAATTCCTTCTCATGCTGCATGTGTGTATTTAAAAAGCAGTCAATTGAAAAAAAAGTTTGGATTAAAGGGCCAGCCTCACCTAACAGCTCCTCAAGTCAGTATCCTCATATTGGAAAATGAGACATTTGATCCTTGTCAGTGGAAGAAAAAAATGCATTAAACTCTGTGACCAAGAATATTTATGATTCATTTGACCCCAAATCTCAAAACCCATTGAAAATGACACTTAAATCTCATAGTGCCCTAAAGGATTCTGCCAACATCAGTGGGAAATATAGTGAAGACACTGTTATTTTTTTTTTACCTGAGCTTTTTAAAAAATTATTTTAGTTTTAAATATGATGTTGACCAATGATTTCCATTTCCCTTCCTCCTTCCTCTGTTGCCTGTAGCCTTGAAATTTGATTTGTTATCCACCAAGCAACACTGCTTTGCAACTTCACTACCTGGGGTTGGAGAGGGAGGTTTTAAAGCCTCCAAACAAATCTACGTTCCCCATCTCAGGGCCAAAGAGAATGGGGCTGGGAGCTACTCAAAGTGAGGGTGTCGTGGGAGGTGTTCGCAATGACTTATCCCACTGTACTCTGGGCAGCGAAAAGTCTCTCACAGGCAGAGACGACCTCTGCTCGGGCAAGCTGCAGTGTTACACTTGCAGGACTCTGCGGCAGCAGAACTGCGTCATTCTGGTGAGAAAACCACACAGCGCTTCCAGAAAGAACGTGGCCAGCTCTCTCCGTGCACTTCAGTAGCGAATTAATAGAAATTCCTTTAGAGGGTTGGGGATTTAGCTCAGTGGCATAATCACCTGCCTGGCAAGCATGAGGTTGTGAGTTTGACCCCTGGCACCAAAAAAAAAAAATTCCTTTAGAGAGGTAAAGGGCTTACCAACTCTTCATGGAGGATGGATTTTTGCCATAGTGCTTTTTTTAAAAAACGCTAGTTTTAATAGTAATCTTCACCTTTCTATAATAATTATTGACTCCTTGCCTCCATCATTTCTTCTTTATTTCTCTCTCTAGGTCTCCGATCTGGTCATTCTTGAGCAAAATTGTGGTGCAGGCAAAGCTTGTTCAGCTTGTGCCCTCCTCCACACTTCATCCTCAGGAAGAAGCTTCAGTGACCTGCTCCCCACTGGGGGAGTGTAGACCCAGAGTGAACTTGGACTTGGACTTCTGAAATTTACTACAAAATTGCCAAGCCCCTCTGTACCTCAGTTTCCCTATATATGTAAGAGGATAATGATCTTCTCAGTCAGTAGGGTCTATTGACAAATGATAGAAAATCCAAGTTGTTCTCAACAGTGAGAATCTTTACTGACACCCAGCACAGGAAGCCAAGTGGTAGGATGCAGTTAGCCCTGCTGCAGATCTGGCTTCCACCCCCAGCATCTCCTGCCTTTCTTCCTGAGCCAACCACATCTTTAGGCTAATAGAAAAATGGAAACAGAGAGCTTCAAACTGCCATGGAGCCAGGCTTTCCAGGGTTTCATTTAAGGTGACATTCATCCTCATAGGTTTTGACTCATAAAGTCCATCCTTAGTGGTGAGATCTGGAGCCAGGCACACACTGAACATGAGATACACTTTTTAAGATCCTTTAAATACATTTCTGAGCTTTTATTTTTTTATTTGTGTGTGTGTGTGTGTGTGTGTGTGGTGCTAGGACTCAAACCCAGGGCCTTATGCATACATAAGGTAGGCGAGGTCTGTACCACTGAGCCACATCCCCAGCCCAGAGATACACTTTCAATATTGTGGCTTGCCTGAGGACAGAGTCAGTGCTGCTTCTCTAGACATTCTGTCACAGCAGACACCACTGGCTCCAGGACATTGTCAGATGTTGCTGCTCTGAGGAAGGCAGATATTCATATGAGCAGTCAGTGGTAAAAACGCACCTTGAAGCTAAAACACAGAAATTTGTTCAGAGACACCCAGTTTTGTCACCGAGTTCCAGAGGGAGACTGCAGAGGCCAGTCAGTGCTCACTCCCGTCGATGGTCTTCCTCTGGAAGACCAAAGCAGTGGTTCGAGTGCTTCAGAATCCCTTTGAGGGCGTGTTAAGGTACAGATTGCTGGACCACACTGCAGGAGTTCCTGAGCCAGCATTTCTACAGTGGGACCTGATCCTTTGCATCGCTATCTGAGGATACTGATGTTCCTGGCCCAGTTCCCCACTTCGAGAACCACTGGTCTAAGAGGTGGTGGAAAAGTCTGCTTTGCGGTAGAGAGAAAGCAGCAGTGACCCAGACTCAGGTAGTGTTAGGGTTGATACATTGCGTCAACTTTTAAAGTTTAGAAGTTTAACTGAGAGACTCAGCAGGGAGCCAGGATCCTTACTTTGTAAATATCCTCATCCTGTGCAAGAAGAGGAGGACACAGAGATTTTGTGAGTGCTACACCCGCCTAGGGTGGGGGACCAGTGTACAATATAAGGGAGGAGAAGAGGCTTGTTCTTTCTGCCCCTTTTGCTCTGGCTGCTGCCTCTGTGTTGCCCCAGTGCCATGCTACTGTGCCTTGGAGCCAGCTGATTATGGACTGAAACCTCCAAAAACTGTAAGCTAAATAAACCTTTCCTTCTTTCATTTTGGGTGTGGGGTGTTTTGTCCCAGCAACTGGAGAAAAGTAAACAAGACAGGTGGCTTCCTACATACTTTGGCTTAGTTTGTTTACTTGCAATACACTCCCCCTGATCCAGTGAGGTGCACTGGCTCATTCACCCGTGAAAGGAACCCAATTTTCCCTAAAACCTGGAGCTCCCTGAGAGACAGTGATTTGGTTTGTGATTTTTGACTATGAGGAACTTCAGATTTTGCCCTGATGATTGTTTATAATGTCCAGAAGATGCAAGCTCCCAAAGGTCTCCTCCTTGCACTGGATATTTAATAGTGGAGCACAAGAGAAACCCTACCCAGTGTCTCTAGTGGCTCTGGAGAACTTCTAGCTAATTGGCACTTGTAAATCTAACAGGATTTCCCACTGGTGTGAATGCCTTGGGTAAAATGCTCATTAAACTGTCAGCCAGCAGAAAGGTGTCATTCCTGGGAAGAGGGTCACAACATCCTGGGGTGGAAGGAGGCCACCCTGGCCCATCAGAGTCCTCCCCTGCACCCACCTGCCCCCACCCGCTCACCCCAGACTCAAACCTTCTTTACAAAGCCCTTCAGAAGATTTTATAACTCTCCTTTACCTCCAAGAAATTATACCTTTTATCTAGTCTAAGAATACATGTTTATTTTAAATCTACTAATTCCTTTTGTTGGAGAAGATCTCTTCTGTGGAAACTGAGAATGGATAACCACTGTCCATGGTAGAATAGATTTCCCTGTGTTTCAGGGCACATATAAAATCACTCCAGAATCTAATTTTTATTTTTGTTTCAACATTTAAAATGCTAACAGTTAGTATTAGTAGTTAAGTAATACATACAGAGGAAAAGAATATATATATGTATATATATATATATATATATATTCTTCATATGTGGAATATATATATTATTTGTATACAAACATGTATTTGTATATACATGTATATTACAAAATGATATGCAATGGAAAATTAGTCTCTTCTCCATCCCAGATCCCTAACCTATTCTGTAGACTACTTGCAATGATAATTTCATATATTCCTTTTAAACTTATTGACACATATGTGGTCTCTTCACACCAGCATGTATTATTGTTCTTTATAAGGATTCACTATATGTTATTTAATCAGTTCTCTATTTGTAGTGTCTTGATTTTTTTCAGTTATGTACTTCTGGTCAGTGTTCTAAATAAATATTTGATTATATTGGAAAATGTAAGATTTCCTAGAAATGAACTTCCTGGTCCAAAGATTTGTGTATTTTTAATTTGGCAGATTACATTATAGATGTTGTATCAGTTTTCATTTCTTTAATCAATATTCCAGAGTACCAGTGTTTTCCAAATAGCAACCTCTACAGTGTATTGTCAATATCATTAATTTTTGTCCAATAGGGAAAAAGAATGCAATTTGAGACACATAATTCACATTTTTCTTCTTTTAAGTGTCATTGAGCACCTTTTCAGATATGTGTCATTTCTGTTTCTTTAAAATTTGTTTATGTCCTTCATAATAATTTTTCTTTTTTTTTCTTCATAATAATTTTTCTAGTGGTTGTTGAAATTTCTCCATTTTTGAAATTATAGACCATTTTCCTATATTAAGAAATAACTTTTACTATTTATATATATTGTACAAATTTTAAGTATTTTTTTCTCAGTTCATTATTTCTGTCTTGATTCATCTTAAAGTGTTTTATGTCACGGAAAAATTTCATTTTTATGCTTGTTGAACACAATCATGGTTTTTCTCAAGTTCTAGGTGTATGTCAAAGGGCTTCTCCAATCCTAAATTATAGTGTTATTTCTAAAATGTCTTCTGTGTTTTCTGCTGGGGCTCCTGTGGCTCCTTTTTAATTTTTATTTTGGAATATGTGCAGATGTACTACGGATAACAATTTTTATTTGCTTCTTAATGTCCCTACCTGTCCCAACATTGGTTAGTGAATCATACATTTTTCTTCCTATTCAAATATAAAGTCATTGTTGTAATAAACTATTTTCACTTGAATTTGAGCATATTACTTGTAAAATCTATAATTGGTCCAGTCTATTTATTTGGCATAACTTTGTAATATATTTTAAAATTTGGTATTCTCTTCTTCTTTTTTTTTTTTTTTTTGTACTGGGGATTGAACTCACGACTTCATGCTTACCAGGCAGGCGCTTATGCCACTGAGCTAAATCCCCAGCAAAATTTGGTATTTTCTGTTACTCTTGTTTTTCTGAATTCTGTAGATATATTTGCATGTTTACTTTTTCACAGACATTTGAAAATTGGTCCATTTGAAATTTAAAAATTATTGTTGGCATCCCTATGAGGTTGTATTAAATTTATAAATAAGTTCATTGAAGAATTGATTGATTGATTTTGAATTTTAAAATATTTTAAATTTTATTGGTATTTGTTTGCAGTTCATGTCATTTACAGTTATCTTGGAGAATGGTTACATGTATATATTACAGTATGTAGAACTTATTTTTCATAGCTAATAAATCTACTTATCCAGTAATAGGGTAGCATTTCTATTATTAGATTTATTGCTATTGAACCCACACATGCTAGGGATTTGACCACTGAGCACATCCCCAGCCATTATCAGTAGTAGTAGTGTTTAAGTTTTGAGACAGAATCTCACTAATTTACCCACACTAATTCAGACTTGGGATTTGCCTGCCTCAGCATCCCAAGTAGCTGGGATTATAGGTGAGTGCCACCATACCTGGCCATTATTAGGTTTTCTTTTGTGTCTTTTAGGATAAAGTTTCTTTCGGATATAACTTAAATATCTCTTAAATTCATTCCTCTTAAATTTTTTAAATTTGTTCCTTTATTGTATTTTTTCATTTTGCTTTCCTTTTCTTTCTTTCTTTTTTTTTCCTTTGGTACTAGGAATCAAACTCAGGACCTTGTGTTCAACAGGCAGACATTTGTGCTGCCAATCTATATATCCTTGGCCCTCTCATTTTGTTTTCTAACTTGTGTGTTTTATTTTTATTTTAATAAGTACAAATTATTCAAATTTTTAACATCTATAATTTTTTATTTGACCAAGGATGCCAGGGATGTAGCTCAGTGGCACAATGCCTGCCTGGCAAGTGCAAAGTCATGAGTTCAATTTCCAGTACCAAATATATGTGTGTGTGTGTGTGTGTGTGTGTGTGTATATATATATATATATAAACTTGTTTTAAATCTACTAATTCCTTTTGTTGGAGAAGATTTCTTCTGTGGAAATTGAGAATGGATAACCATTGTCCGTGATAGAATAGATTTTCTTGTATTTTAGGGCACATACAAAATCACTCTAGAATCTATTTCTTATTTTTGCTTCAACATTTAAAACACTGACATTTAGTACTACTCAATTAATACACATGGGGGGAAAGAATATATACATTCTTCACCTTTTTTGTGCAAGCAAATAATTTTATGCACTCTCTCCATGTTTACACTTCTACTTCCTGTTCTGTGGTATTAGTTAATACATTTAGAACACAGTCAAGTGCCAGTGAGGCTAGTGGATATCTAGCCTTCCTGTTGATTTGAATAAGAATACTTCTAGTAATTCCTTTATTCAGTACAATTCGGGCTTTGGTTAATGGTTATATTATTTTATTGAATTAAAACATTATGGTAGGCTCTATCAATAGTAGATGGTAGGATGCATCACAGAGTGAGTTGGTGATGGGAACTAGGCTAGGAGTCAGATCAGTTCACTTTAATTTGTCCTCAGTTTATACCAACCCCCCCAAACACATCACACCAACTTTATATTCTAACACCAAGGGAGAGTTTACACTTACATAGAACCAATATGTATAATATTTTTAAGAAATTTGTTTTTCATTCTACCTCTTTAATGGAATGATACATGAAAATAGTTTTGTTAAAATATGAAATTTTCTATTTCCTTTTTTTTTTTTTAGATGATTTTGTTAAATCACCCGGGCTAGCCTCAAAATTTCAATCCCAGATTTACCTTCCTGAGTAACTAGGATTACAGGCACGCACCATCACACCTAGCTAAAGTGTATAATTTAAAAGAGCTTTCATTTTAAATGTCATTAAACTTTATAGATACAGTCTAAATTTCTAGACCTTCACTGAGGAAGCCTGAGAGAGGGAAAATATACACCGCTGTAAGTTGGGAACCAAAATTCTAATAAGTGGCATACTCAGAGTCACTTAGGATGGCAAGAATTGATCCCAGAAAAGAATCTCTGTTTCCTGGCAACCAGCTCAGTACTCCCTGAAGGGCACTTTGAAGGAGAGTTCAATCAATGGAAGGGTCAAATGTTTTCTTTTTCAAACGTCCACTTTGCATGTAATGGCTGCTCTGCACAGAATTTGCTGTGTGTTCTTCTAATTGTTCGTAATATCGAGGGGCCTTCTCTGCAAATGCGTGTGCAGTGGGTGAGAAATTACTTCAACTGAGTTTATTGGCATTTCTTAGAGGATATGAGTTCAAGGAAAATTATTACAGGTAAGAGCTCTGTCCGTTAAAACACCACTGTATAGATTACACAGTGATATGTGTATGGTCACGAGACATCCAAGAAAAGCTCAGTGCAGACCTGGCCAATTCCAAAGAGCAGTCTCTGCAGTGGGTCGGTAAATCTTTCTCCTGACCCAAAAGCCACCTGCTTGGCCTTGACTATTTTTTCAGTCTGATTGAATTCTCTCCAGTGAAAATATATGAAATATAGAGAGGGTGCTGAAGTCAGAGAGAAGCTTGGTTTAAACCTGGACTTTTTCATGGCCTTTAGTCAAGTACTGATCATGGACAAGCCTTGACTCTTTCGCAATGGATGGAATAAATGTTATTCCAAAATGTGAATGCAATGCTTAGAATTATAAGCTCAAATCAGCTGCTTGGTAGTTCTTTGCCTGACCACCACACATTATTAGTTATCAAGGACTAGCGTGGAGGTTTGGGTCAAACCAAAAACAACACAAACCAATGCTATGTTGTAAGTTCTACTGAGGTAGGAACTTAGGCCACTTTCTCATCATCTCTCAAAAGTCTTCATTAAGCGTATGTAATAAGTTCTCAGGTCTTAGAAACATGGATTTCCAGTTAAACAAAGGAAAATGGAATCGTCAATAAGTCAAGTAATAAACCTCAAGCTGCATGAGGTACTGGCCACCTCTGTGCACAAGCAGCTCCCCCGAGGGGTCCTACCTTGGGCCATGTGTGTGTGCATGTGTGTATGTGGGGGGGGGTGCACTGGTGCCCTGCAGGGCTCTGTCTCTGACTGAAAGGAGATATTTTCTTAAATCCCAGTTGCCACATTCATTCCCTTATTTATATCCCTTATTCATATCCCTTATTCCTTTGCGTACTAAAAGTGATGAGTTAAGGGAACAAGGCAATCTCCTGAAGACAGGACAATGAGGAATAACAGGTTTCTCATTTCTCGCTCTCTCCCAACACCTACTCTGCTGAGTACTCATGGCGTGCTAGGCCGCATGAGTGCTACGTAGTAGGACAGTCACCTGTGAATCATACTCAGCCTGGCTGGTAGCAGAGCTACAGGCAACTAGAAAACACTATGGGGCTCCGCTCGGCCAAGTTAACCAGGGTTCATTTTCCTCAGGTGTAAAAAAAGGGGGCCTGCCCCAAGTGATTTCCAAGATCTACTTTACTCCTTTGATTCTTAATTATATCAAACATTACCCTAAATTCCTAAAGAAATAAAAAGTAGAGTGTTATAACAAGAAGCATTTAATATGTTTTATAACATCTTAATTTTCTTTCTAAATGGATTTAGATTGAGCCAACCACAGGGCTTTATCTGGGCAGCCGACCTGTGCTCAGCGCTTGGGATTCATTGCAGAAATGGCTGTAGATCTTCCAGCCACTGTTACCCAGTTTCCTATGGAGATTTTTCTTCTTTTCTGTTGCCTGCTGGTTCCTCTGTATTGTTTATTGCCTGTGTTAATTCACTTTTATTTGACCTTAACATCATCCATCAAATTCTCACGTGCCCATTAGCGTATCATTGTTTTAGTAGAGGTGCAGCAGCTTCGATCGATCTCTGGCCAAAATTCCAGTAGCGATGGTTGCATTTCTTTCTCTTTCCTCCAATGGCCCTAGCTATAAATGGGTGATGTTAGCATTTAGAGGTCTTTCCCATCCACCACCATCCCCTCTACTTCCTCCCAAAACCAACTTGCAAAACTGAATAAAGTGATAATGTAGTAAGCACTATTGAGCCAAGCAAGAAAAATGAGATTTTCATATTTGGCCACATTTGCAGGACTGAATTTCTAGTATTACAAAAGAGAATTATTATACTTCAGGCTAAATAAAATCAATAGGATGCATGTGTTTATCTCTGTTCCTTCCAGAAATATTTTTGAAAGAATATAAAAGATACACACTCACAAAAAGTAAGAAAACTAGAGAGGTGATGCTAGCAGGCAAGAGATTTCAACAAAATTATACACTGTGGGTGATGGCACGTACTTGCATTCCTGGAACTCTGGGAAACTGAGGCAAGTGGATCATAAATTCGAGCCAGCCCAGGTAACTTAGTATTACTTAATGAGAACTCTCACAAAATGATATTTCTTTATTTTATTTTATTTTATTTTATTTTATTTTATTTTATTTTATTTT